>JAVGWX010000007.1:79195947-79340947 GCA_036924085.1 Ariolimax columbianus | reverse complement strand
GTGTGTCAGTTAGTGTAGAGAAGAGACAATAGTAGAGTGTCAGCTGGTGTAGAGAAGAGACAATAGTAGAGTGTCAGCTGGTGTAGAGAAGAGACAATAGTAGAGTCAACGTGTAGAGAAGAGACAATAGTAAACTGTTGAAGAGAAGAGACAATAGTAGTGTGTCAGTTGGTGTAGAGAAGAGACAATAGTAGAGTGTCAGCTGGTGTAGAGAAGAGACAATAGTAGAGTGTCAGCTGGTGTAGAGAAGAGACAATAGTAGAGTGTCAGTTGGTGTAGAGAAGAGACAATAGTAGAGTGTCAGTTGGTGTAGAGAAGAGACAATAGTAGAGTGTCAGCTGGTGTAGAGAAGAGACAATAGTAGAGTGTCAGCTGGTGTAGAGAAGAGACAATAGTAAACTGTTGAAGAAAAGAGACAATAGTAGTGTGTCAGTTGGTGTAGAGAAGAGACAATAGTAGAGTGTCAGCTGGTGCAGAGAAGAGACAATAGTAGAGTGTCAGTTGGTGTAGAGAAGAGACAATAGTAGAGTGTCAGTTGGTGTAGAGAAGAGACAATAGTAGAGTGTCAGCTGGTGTAGAGAAGAGACAATAGTAGAGTGTCAGTTGGTGTAGAGAAGAGACAATAGTAGAGTGTCAGTTGGTGTAGAGAAGAGACAATAGTAGAGTGTCAGCTGGTGCAGAGAAGAGACAATAGTAGAGTGTCAGTTGGTGTAGAGAAGAGACAATAGTAGAGTGTCAGCTGGTGTAGAGAAGAGACAATAGTAGAGTGTCAGTTGGTGTAGAGAAGAGACAATAGTAGAGTGCAGTTGGTGTAGAGAAGAGACAATAGTAGAGTGTCAGCTGGTGTAGAGAAGAGACAATAGTAGAGTGTCAGCTGGTGTAGAGAAGAGACAATAGTAAACTGTTGAAGAAAAGAGACAATAGTAGTGTGTCAGTTGGTGTAGAGAAGAGACAATAGTAGAGTGTCAGCTGGTGTAGAGAAGAGACAATAGTAGAGTGTCAGTTGGTGTAGAGAAGAGACAATAGTAGAGTGTCAGTTGGTGTAGAGAAGAGACAATAGTAGAGTGTCAGCTGGTGTAGAGAAGAGACAATAGTAGAGTGTCAGTTGGTGTAGAGAAGAGACAATAGTAGAGTGCAGTTGGTGTAGAGAAGAGACAATAGTAGAGTGTCAGCTGGTGTAGAGAAGAGACAATAGTAGAGTGTCAGCTGGTGTAGAGAAGAGACAATAGTAAACTGTTGAAGAAAAGAGACAATAGTAGTGTGTCAGTTGGTGTAGAGAAGAGACAATAGTAGAGTGTCAGCTGGTGCAGAGAAGAGACAATAGTAGTGCGTCAGCTGGTGTAGAGAAGAGACAATAGTAAACTGTTGAAGAGAAGAGACAATAGTAGTGTGTCAGTTGGTGTAGAGAAGAGACAATAGTAGAGTGTCAGCTGGTGTAGAGAAGAGACAATAGTAGTGTGTCAGTTGGTGTAGAGAAGAGACAATAGTAGAGTGTCAGCTAGTGTAGAGAAGAGACAATAGTAGAGTGTTGAAGAGAAGAGACAATAGTAGAGTCAACGTGTAGAGAAGAGACAATAGTAGTGTGTCAGTTGGTGTAGAGAAGAGACAATAGTAGAGTGTCAGCTGGTGTAGAGAAGAGACAATAGTAGAGTGTCGCTGGTGTAGAGAAGAGACAATAGTAGAGTCAACGTGTAGAGAAGAGACAATAGTAGAGTGTCAGCTGGTGTAGAGAAGAGACAATAGTAGAGTGTCAGCTGGTGTAGAGAAGAGACAATAGTAGACTGTTGAAGAGAAGAGACAATAGTAGAGTGTCAGCTGGTGTAGAGAAGAGACAATAGTAGAGTGTCAGCTGGTGTAGAGAAGAGACAATAGTAGAGTGTCGCTGGTGTAGAGAAGAGACAATAGTAGAGTCAACGTGTAGAGAAGAGACAATAGTAGAGTGTCGCTGGTGTAGAGAAGAAACAATAGAGAAGCAGTGTTATTAACATAGAGTAGAATGAAATGTTCATCTCCCGTACCTTTTACTGCCCACCCATATACTCCAACTTTAGGAGAGACCAACAATTACACCTGAAATTATACAATTGTCGCTATCAAGTTTTGATTGAATATTGCAGTAAGAAAACGCCTACTTTGGATTCAGCCGAGAGATGTAAATATAAACATAGAGCAACCCAGGATTAACCTCCTAATGTCAAATTATTACAGCCCGTCAAGCGTGTCGCTCAAATTTGCCAACATTTTCATTGAAAATGACAAGGGAG
This sequence comes from Ariolimax columbianus, assembly GCA_036924085.1. Lineage (NCBI taxonomy): Eukaryota > Metazoa > Mollusca > Gastropoda > Stylommatophora > Arionidae > Ariolimax > Ariolimax columbianus. The sequence continues at coordinate 79,338,683 of JAVGWX010000007.1, read as the reverse complement.
GTATCGAAACATGATGACAAGTTGTGAGAGAAAACGTTTCGCAAGTCTTGACTTACAGTTTGTGAGATTTCACATAATTTATAAATTATTCAGAAACAAGCACTGCGACAGCTTTTTGAGAATGACATGACATAATTTTACTTTCCAGGCTCCGCCCATAAATCAATACTGATCAACGTCTTCACCGCGTGACTGGGACCAATGCACATCTATTGGCGCCAGAACTGGCACCGCTCCCGCTCCTACGGCGCGCTAACCGGAACGGCTGTGCGTGCCAGTATGACAATCAGCCGGTCCAATAACCTCGTTCTCGTCTTTTGATCGATTTAGTGGTCACCTGACTTCCGGTGATCACATCCGTTTGCTAAAATTGTATCGCTGCTTACTGGTCTTTCGACGCCAGGGCATTGAGACCATTGACAGCCTAACGCTTGTTCGAAGAGAACTGATTCAAATATTCTGTATTTTGCTTTAACCATTGGCTTTTAAAAAAAAAAGATAAAATTCACCTATAAATAGTAGCTTGCATGCTGAAAGTATTCTGTCGATTCTCGAGAGTGTTTAGTCCGTAATCGACTTCTTATCTTTGGTCTGTTATTTTAACATTGAAGCAAAAAAGCTACCAGGACAGCTGGTTCTTTACAATAATTCTGCCTCAAACTACTTTGTGCATAATGTAATGGTGAGATCTTTCAGCAATACATTTTTATGATGACGTTACTAGGCAAATAGACAACCCTCTTTAGTTATCTTTAACGACATGTGATATAGTAAGTGAGCCAATTCTGTCCACCTTGGATAAAACTCAGATGAAAATGAAAAATGTTTCAAAGATCCGACTTTGTTGCATCAATGCACTCCCATATGTGCTCAGTCCTTCTCATTGCCCCAGTGCACTCCCATATGTGCTCAGTCCTTCTCATTGCCCCAGTGCACCCCCATATATGCTCAGTCCCTCCCATCCCCCCAGTGCACCTCCATATATGCTCAGTTCTTCCCATCCCCCCAGTGCACCCCCATATATGCTCAGTCCCTCCCATCGCCCTAGTGCACCCCCATATATGCTCAGCCCTTCTCATCCCCCCAGTGCACCATCATATATGCTCAGTCCCTCCCATCCCCCAGTGCACCCCCATATATGCTCAGTCCCTCCCATCCCCCCAGTGCACCCCCATATATGCTCAGTCCCTCCCATCCCCCCAGTGCACCCCCATATATGCTCAGTCCCTCCCATCGCCCCAGTGCACCCCCATATATGCTCAGTCCCTCTCATCGCCCCAGTGCACCCCCATTTGTGCTCAGTCTCTTTCATTGCGAGAACGAACTCTGTAGCTCCCGCAGTGGTTTCGAAATTTCGCAATAACTTTGTCAATACCCGTTTACAGCTGGGTAGACTGGAAGAAGCGGTCATACCAAGAAAAAAACAAACGAGATGTCCGTTTATTAAACTAAGCAGGATATGATGTAACCTGCAATGTTGGGATTGTGAACCAAGGACGAGGTGAATTTGCGAAGTACTTGGTCCATATCAGGTCATGCAACTCTTCTATCAATTTGATTGTTAATCGATCCCCACAGTTGGAATCTACCAGTCCTGCGTTGTTTCAGTCCTGCTCTACGACTCCGAAACCTGGACATTGCTGATACACGACATGTCGAGACTAGAGGCTTTCTCCACATGCGCAACCAACGGCCTATCCCGGGCATCCGATGGCATGACTACATCCGCAACCTGGAGGTCTCCGACAAAACAGGCCTTCTCCCAATCTCAGAAATACTTGACCGTCGCCGAGTTTCTTTGTCCAGTCATGTTGTACGGCTGGACCAGGAAACCCCGGCACACAAGCCGCTCCTCAGCGCCAAACGAATTCCCCCGACCAAATGGAGGCGCAGAAAAAGTCGTCCCCGCACGGTATGGCTCCAGCAGATATCATCCTCAACCTGCTCTCTGGACGAGGCCTGGAACTACGCCGTAGTACTGGGTCAGGGATGTGGCCTGGAACCACGCCGTAGCACTGGGTCATGGATGTGGCCTGGAACCACGCCGTAGCACTGGTTCATGGATGTGGCCGATCGACTCAACGGGCCCCAGACACCTAAGCGAACATCATTATTGTTATTATTACAAATGGTATATCTGTATTAAATGTACACTGGGTTAGATAACCTGTATTAATATATCCTTCCTTCTTCTTCTTCGTTCATTCTCAATCTCCTGCGACCAAGTCCTGAACAGGGCTTTTAAGTGGCAGAGTGTAGTCCGGAGAACGGAATGCGGTGTGTTGCTAGTTTACTGCTTGACTGCGATTTTCCACCTTACGGTCCGACACATTCGTCTTTGGCAGAAGATCTTTCCAAATTGTGAATCTCTAAAGCACAATACCACACAATAAAGTGAATGAGTATTTAAATGTTTCAAAAAACCCACCCCCGCTGCTAAACTATACCTAATAATTGGCATAGCTCTACTTGCCGTCAGGAGAGGAGTTGTTGCTTAAATTGGACCAGAGGAACAGGAAAACGACCACATGCACCTGTTGTTTGGTCACCAGGGGCAGATCAAAGACTCAAATCCAGGCATAGTTTTCTTAAATCTACAAAGCCCATACAGTCAAGCCCTGAAAGTCGTGGCACTGAATTATGGGGCGAAATGATACAGGACCCAGGGATCAAGATTAAGAAGGAACCTGTCCCTGGACATCACTTAACCAACTCACTTTGGAAGACAATAAATAGATTTAGAACTGGTGTATCCCAATGTGTGAAGAACATGAAGAGATGGGGGTCTATCAGAAAGCGATACATTTGACTGCGGTATGGTACAAGATCCAGGTCATCTGATGATTTGTTCCAACATTCCGGATACATCTAACAAGAGTGACATACTAAAATGTGATGACAGGGCAATTCAATTCGCTGAACACTGGATGGACGCTGTATGACGTGGTGCTTCGATAAGGGAAGTAAGTAAGGAATGTATCAAATATGTTATTTGTGTGGTTGGCATCTGTCGGGGGGGGCGGGGGGGGGGGGGGGGGGGGGGTAAGACAGACGTGTGTAAGGGATAGTACCTCACGGTGAGAGGTAGGCACATCCTAGATGGCTAGAATCCTATTTGGTTCCCCTACTTCTGTCCAGCTTACGTATGGCTCCTAGAGTCTGCCTGGGCACAGCAGCGCCACCCCACTCCCCCCGGCAACGGCTTTGGCTATCCGGCTTAACTACGTGAATGAGTGGACAAAAGGGGAAGTCCACTCCTGACTAGTGTACACAGCTGCTGGTGGATCAAACGGGGGAGTGACTTAGTCGGCAACGACTTTGAAGGCAGAAGCCGGAATGATCTGGTGTCGGGCTAGGCTAGGGGCGCACTAGGGACCGAGGCTGGTGAGCCACGCGAACAACGTTCATAAAGCAATAGCAAACTACTGAACGCAAACATGTTAAGAAACTTATGATAGTCGATACAAACACAATTCAAATATCTGATGGTGACGCCCTCAGGTCATGCAGATCATAAACACAAACTGAGGAAGAGGTCACTTTCGGAGCCAGTACAAGTAATAGAGATGACGACCAAGAACCCGACTGCATTACAATGGAAAACTCAGAAGGCGGACTAGGCGGACTAAAAACTAGGTTAAGAATAGGTACATGGAACGTCGGGTACCTATACCAGGGGACGCTATTCATGGTTTGGAAGGAGATGGAGAGAAACGGGATTGATTGACATCATGGGAATCTCAGAGCACAGATGGGCAAGTCAAGGACACTGTGTGCACGCATCCGGAGAAACCTTCATTCTCTCAGGAAGGGACAAAAGTGATCAGAGTGGTGTGGGTTCAGAAGGACAGCACCTTCGCTGCTTGGGTATAACCTGGTAAACGACCGGGTAATTTCGATTAGACTAAAAAGAAAGAAAATAAACTTCACAGTAATACACGTTATTCGTCAACGTTAACAGCAGATTAATAATGGGTTTACATAACACCTTGCAAGACACATTGGACAAGACAGCGAGATGAGACACCCTGATCATTACGAGGGATTTAAACGCGAAAGTTTGCACAGAAAGAACAACAGAAGAAAGAATAGTACGAGGATCCTTTGGTCTTGAACACAGGAACGAAAGAGGAGACAAACTAGTAGAGTTCTGTATAGAAAATAACCTCACCAACATCCTATTGAAGCATCATCCGAGACGATTATATACTTGGACCTCCTTCAGTGGAAAACACAGAAATAAGATTGATTACATCCTAGTACAAATCAGACGGCGGTCCGGTGTGTGGACCTCCCCCGATGGCAAACACAGAAATAAGATTGATTACATCCTAGCACAAATCAGATGGCGGTCCAGTGTGCTGTCAAGAAAGAAGCTTCCAGAAGCGGAATGCGATACGTACCATACATTGCTGCACTTACGATACGACTACGAAGGGTGAACACAGGTGCATGACCAATACGTTCGATGTGCAAGAAATACCATATGAATATAACGTCGAAATATACAACAAGCAATGTTCGAGCAGCTTTTAATGCGCTGAAAAAAGGGAAAGCCACAGGCTGCGATGATATACCCACTGAACTGATACAAGCAGGAGGAGAGGCAAGCATCCGTATATACCATGCAGTCTGTAATAAGATCTGGCACAACACAGAATGGCACAAAGCATGGAAACGAATTGTGTACATTAAATTACCATAGGAGGGGAATCAAAAGTTATGTACAAACTTTCGCACCACCGCGTTGAAAAGTCACGCCAGCAATATCTTATTGCGTATCGTTATGAAAATAATAGAAAGAAAGCTAGACTATGAAATAAATGAAACGCAAGCAGGATTCAGGCCAGGAAAAGGCACGAAAGATCAAATCTTCAACATGAGAAACATCGAAAAAAGCAGAGAATTTAATACGCACTTGTATGCCTGTATTATAGACTACACCAAGGCCTTTGACTGCGTAAAACATCAGCAAATGTGGAACATTATGAAAGAAATAGACTTCCTAACACATCTGGTTCAACTAATATAAACCCACAACATGGGGGCAGTAAGCAGTGGTCAGAATAATGGTGAAACCTCAGGTTGGCAGTTTGGTTCGAGATACAAATGGAGGTCAGACAGAGCTGCATTCTTTCGCCATACTTGTTCAACATATATGCGGAAAGCATAATCAGGAATGTAAAGGCAGATCAGATTCTAACAGACTTCGATCCTTTCACAATAGGAGGAAATAAGATACCGGATATACGATATGCCTACGACACAGTTTAGCTCTCAAACAGCGCCAGGGGCCTAGAACTAATAATTACATCAGTCCAGAAGCATAATGAAGCTCAGAATCTCTACCTGAATACAAAGAAAACAAAGATAATGACAACAGACAGGACAAAACTACAACCCAAAATCGAGATCTGGCAAAGAGATTGAACATGTTGCACATTTTGAATATCGGGATCAATACTGAACAGCCATGGAGACTGTTCAAAGGAAGTCAGAAGACGACTGACTATGGCAAAGCAGAGACTAAGTAGCATGCAGAGCCTATGGTGTAATACAAACAAGGCACTAAAATGAAAGATCTATAGAACATAAATTTTACCTGCGGCAACCTATACTTGTGAAACATGGACGTTTACAAAAGCACTAAGAACGAAGGTCGGTGCTTATGAGACACGTGGACAAAGAAATAAATAAATAAAGAAAGAAAGAAAGTATTCTACCCGGCAAGACCTGAATGTGGAGGAGAATTGGCTTATAAATGATGTAACGACCCGACCACCGAGGTTTTTTGGACAGAAAAAACGACACAACGGACTGGAAAGAGTGGTTTTGGGTTGCAAGGTTACTGGAAAGGGAGGTAAGAGCCGATCGAGAAGACAACTCCGAACATCAAGGAGACGCTTGATTTGACAAAGCAGGCCGGAAGACTGGCGGAAGACAGTTTCCTACAGACAGGCTGTCACGAGAGTGACGTTCTGCAAAGGACATGCAACATGATGAGGATGATGATATCATCTGTCACCAAATACAGAGCAAGTTATATCATCTGTCACCAAATACAGAGCAATTTATATCATCTGTCACCAAATACAGAGCAATTTATATCATCTGTCACCAAATACAGAGCAATTTATATCATCTGTCACCAAATACAGAGCAATTTATATCATCTGTCACCAAATACAGAGCAATTTATATCATCTGTCACCAAATACAGAGCAAGTTATATCATCTGTCACCAAATACAGAGCAATTTATATCATCTGTCACCAAATACAGAGCAAGTTATATCATCTGTCACCAAATACAGAGCAATTTATATCATCTGTCACCAAATACAGAGCAATTTATATCATCTGTCACCAAATACAGAGCAATTTATATCATCTGTCACCAAATACAGAGCAAGTTATATCATCTGTCACCAAATACAGAGCAATTTATATCATCTGTCACCAAATACAGAGCAATTTATATCATCTGTCACCAAATACAGAGCAATTTATATCATCTGTCACCAAATACAGAGCAATTTATATCATATGTCACCAAATACAGAGCAATTTATATCATCTGTCACCAAATACAGAGCAAGTTATATCATCTGTCACAAAATACAGAGCAATTTATATCATCTGTCACCAAATACAGAGCAATTTATATCATCTGTCACCAAATACAGAGCAATTTATATCATCTGTCACCAAATACAGAGCAAGTTATATCATCTGTCACCAAATACAGAGCAAGTTATATCATCTGTCACCAAATACAGAGCAAGTTATATCATCTGTCACCAAATACAGAGCAAGTTATATCATCTGTCACCAAATACAGAGCAAGTTATATCATCTGTCACCAAATACAGAGCAAGTTATATCATCTGTCACCAAATACAGAGCAAGTTATATCATCTGTCACCAAATACAGAGCAAGTTATATCATCTGTCACCAAATACAGAGCAAGTTATATCATCTGTCACCAAATACAGAGCCAGTTATATCATCTGTCACCAAATACAGAGCAAGTTATATCATCTGTCACCAAATACAGAGCAAGTTATATCATCTGTCACCAAATACAGAGCAAGTTATATCATCTGTCACCAAATACAGAGCAAGTTATATCATCTGTCACCAAATACAGAGCAAGTTATATCATCTGTCACCAAATACAGAGCAAGTTATATCATCTGTCACCAAATACAGAGCAAGTTATATCATCTGTCACCAAATACAGAGCAAGTTATATCATCTGTCACCAAATACAGAGCAAGTTATATCATCTGTCACCAAATACAGAGCAATTTATATCATCTGTCACCAAATACAGAGCAATTTATATCATCTGTCACCAAATACAGAGCAATTTATATCATCTGTCACCAAATACAGAGCAATTTATATCATATGTCACCAAATACAGAGCAATTTATATCATCTGTCACCAAATACAGAGCAAGTTATATCATCTGTCACCAAATACAGAGCAATTTATATCATCTGTCACCAAATACAGAGCAATTTATATCATCTGTCACCAAATACAGAGCAATTTATATCATCTGTCACCAAATACAGAGCAAGTTATATCATCTGTCACCAAATACAGAGCAAGTTATATCATCTGTCACCAAATACAGAGCAAGTTATATCATCTGTCACCAAATACAGAGCAAGTTATATCATCTGTCACCAAATACAGAGCAAGTTATATCATCTGTCACCAAATACAGAGCAAGTTATATCATCTGTCACCAAATACAGAGCAAGTTATATCATCTGTCACCAAATACAGAGCAAGTTATATCATCTGTCACCAAATACAGAGCAAGTTATATCATCTGTCACCAAATACAGAGCAAGTTATATCATCTGTCACCAAATACAGAGCAAGTTATATCATCTGTCACCAAATACAGAGCAAGTTATATCATCTGTCACCAAATACAGAGCAAGTTATATCATCTGTCACCAAATACAGAGCAAGTTATATCATCACGACAAAATCCGTCTGATGTCGCCATCATCTCTTGTGACGGACAACTAACTTTTGTTCTCCTTCTTAGATCCTCCAGGGTCCCGAGCGGTCTGTCGAGGTCTTTGTGTAAGTTAAGGACAAGAATAGCACCACTGCCCCATAGTGAGCATGTCGTAAAAGGCGACTAACTGTGTGACATGACATAGACCGGCCATGGTTAAGTGGTTTGTTTATAGCAGCATACATGGCGCCTAACAGACTGCGGGTCTACCATGCTCTAGTGTTTGAGCCTATTAAGATGGACTCGCATATCAGTTAACCACCCTCCACAGTGGAGTAATAAGATGCTCGAGCCTAGCCCGCTAAGCAGAACATTCTCCTCACAGGCTACATCCAGCTCATACCAGACAAGGGACCTGCACAGGGGCTTCTGGCACTGTAGAAGTACAGGTCAACTAAGTGGGACCTGCACAGGGGCTTCTGACACTGTGGAGGTACAGGTCGACTAAGTTGGACCTGCACAGGGGCATCTGGCACTGTAGAAGTACAGGTCGACTAAGTGGGACCTGCACATGGGCTTCTGGCACTGCAGAAGTACAGGTCGACTAAGTGGGACCTACACAGGGGCATCTGGCACTGTAGAAGTACAGGTCGACTAAGTGGGACCTGCACAGAAGCATCTGGCACTGTAGAAGTACAGGTCGACTAAGTGGGACCTACACAGGGGCATCTGGCACTGTAGAAGTACAGGTCGACTAAGTGGGACCTGCACAGAGGCTTCTGGCACTGTAGAAGTACAGGTCGACTAAGATTAAGATCTTCCAGAACATATTTATTTATTATTTACTCCAGCGACAAGTGTTCCAAATTGAGATACATTTTCTTCTTCATCTTCGTCGTAGGTCGTGATAAGGAAGTTTATTACAATGTGTTGTAGTTTACAGCTAGGCTGCGATATCTGTGTCTTTTGGCCAGACACATCTGGTTTCAGCAAGGCATATCTTTGGATACAAGTTTACCTTCTGTCTTCGATCCATATTCTCTCTGTAATACTGCACGAATGTAGCCTTTTTTCAGGGTCGACAGAGAGAGAATATTGCTCGAACGACTCTGATTTACTGACCCTGACACAAGGGGTCAACTTTGGGTCACTGACCCTGACATAAGGGGTCAACTTTTGGTCACTGACCCTGACACAAGGGGTCAACTTTGGGTCACTAACCCAGCACAAGGAGTCAACTTTGGGTAACTGACCCTGACACAAGGAGTCAACTTTGGGTCACTGACCCTGACACAAGGAGTCAACTTTGGGTCACTGACCCTGACACAAGGGGTCAACTTTGGGTCACTGACCCTGACACAAGGGGTCAACTTTGGGTCACTGACCCTGACATAAGGGGTCAACTTTGGGTCACTGACCCTGACACAAGGAGTCAACTTTTGGTCACTGACCCTGACACAAGGGGTCAACTTTGGGTTACTGACCCTGACACAAGGAGTCAACTTTGGGTCACTGACCCTGACATAAGGAGTCAACTCTAGTTCGCTGACCCTGACACAAGCAGTCAACTTTAGGTCACTGACAGCTATAATTTAATTCATTACGTAATCGACATAATTCTTATACACCAACAAGTACAATTTATGCATATAGATTTTGTCAGGGAAATAAAAACATTGAGGGACGAGTAACAAAAATAAAAGACATTATCATATGGACTTGATCTGAGTCATCTATTTTTGACATTTCCTCTTGCTTCACGAAGAAGTCGAGTTCAGCGATTCTTTGAATGTCACGAAACACTAAGAAAACGTTGCTATGACAATCATAAAAACTGCATTACACATTTGTTTGATGTACAAGGAGAGGAACAATTAAACTAAAAGTATAATAGTGTGGAATTATTTTATAACTAAATACTATAGTGCATTATCATTACAACATTCATGTTACTACTCTATACTACAGCGCAATATCATTACATCGTTTATTTTACTACTTTATACTACATGACCGTATCATTACAACGTTGTTTTTTTTCCCCTGTGGTCTGCTGAGAGGGTTTATAGATATTTATAATGCAATATTATTGGTAGTTTAGAAAATCCTACACAAAACTAAATATGTGCCAATACCGAAATTCGAAATGGATGATCAAAAGCTTACAATTAGGAAAAGTTCCATGACTAGATGAAATCTCTACATAAGTAACTCAGGCATTTGCGAAAAAATTAGCATGATAGTTGCTTTAGTGAAGGTCAAAACCTTGATCAGGGCCAAGATACAGCAGTGCATGAGCTGACAGCAGTCAGCGACCCATAGCTGGCTACTTACATCAGGGTCAACGAACCAGAGCTGGCTACTTACATCAGGGTCAACGAACTAGAGCTGGATACTTACATCAGGGTCATCGAACTATAGCTGGTTACTTACATCAGGGTCAACGAACTATAGCTGGTTACTTACATCAGGGTCAACGAACTATAGCTGGCTACTTACATCAGGGTCAACGAACCAGAGCTGGCTACTTACATCAGGGTCAATGAACCATAGCTGGCTACTTACATCAGGGTCAACGAACCATGGCTGGCTACTTACATCAGGGTCAACGAACCATAGCTGGCTACTTACATCAGGGTCAACGAACCATAGCTGGCTACTTACATCAGGGTCAACGAACCATAGCTGGCTACTTACATTAGGGTCAACGAACCATAGCTGGCTACTTACATCAGGGTCAACGAACCATATCTGGCTACTTACATCAGGGTCAATTAACTATAGCTGGCTAATTACAACAGGGGCAACGAAAAATAGCTGACCAAGACCCTATTCTGCCTCCACGTGGCGGCCCTAGAAACAGGCTGCACTAATTACTATGGTAGTCTGGACCAGAGATAAGGATCGTGGAGGGAAGGCATACCCGGTACTAAAAAATGGCGGCTGAAATCGAATGTGTCGGACAGAAAGACGCAGATATCGCAGCCTTGCTGTACACCTACACCTCAACGTCATTTTCATCATTAACACTGAAGCCAAAGAAGTTGATGATGAAGAAGAAGAAAAAGTACAAGAAGAAGAAGAAAAAAGAAGCAGAAGATGGAGAAAAAGAAGAAGAAGACGAAGAAGAAGAAAAAGTACAAAAAGAATAAAGAGAAAAAAGAAGAAGAAGGAGAAGAAGATAAAGAAGAAGAAGAAGCCTTAAACAATTTAAAACATCAAAAATAATATTTGCTCCTGAAAAACGGTGCAGAAAAAAACAAACAAAACAGGCTAACAACTATCGTCAAATTTGTTTGATTCCTTACAAGTACAAGTTTTTCACAAGAGTGATTGGAAACATTCCAGAGAAGCAGTTTAATGAGAATCAACCACGTGAGACTTTCAGAAAGGTTAGTCAACATCAAACGTCTCCACACAATCAACTTGTTAATAGTGAGGTTATACGAAGACCATATGCCATTATGCGTTGTGCTTATGTACTATTAAATCGCCTTTGACATCATTGACATAAACGCAGCACTAAATGCCCTCAGAAATCAATGTATTGAAGAGAAGTATACTTAGCTGATAATAGAGATAAACGTAGCGTCTCCACAGATATTACTTTATTTTGTAGGCATATCAACATACTAATAGAACGTGGCGTTCGACAGGGCGATACAATCTCCCGAAAACATTTCACAGCAGTCTTTGAGGAAGTCCTTAGAAAACTGAATTAGGAAGATAAGAGCATCCACATAGATGAATAAATGATCACCCACCTAAGGTTTGCTGATGGTATAGCCATCTTCAGTCGCAGCGTAAGAAAAGATGCGCAATGCCTTTATGAGCTCACCTAAGTAGGCGTGGCAGTAGGTCTATGAATAGAAAGAAAACCCAGTAACCCAGTACGCACTGAACTCTTTACTCAGAAGAGGACCTGCCGCTAGAGAATTATTCCGTAGTAAACGTGAATTCGTACATTTACCAAGGCCAAGAATATACGAACTCGCACAATATAAGTCGTGTTATTTCATGACGGACAGACCAGCTTCAATCCTATCTCATGCCTACTTCAACAGATAAGAAACAACAACGCAAAACTTCACATCGTCAATAGTATGGTTATTCCAGTCATATTATTTGCTTGTTAGACTTGGAAATCACTAAAAGCAGATGCAGAGAGAGTTCCAGTTGCTTAAAGCTTAAAGACCAATGTAGCGAAGAACGTTGTCAGTTTGTCTATGGAAAAGAATTGATGACACGGAGTCAGACGCCAAACAACATTAAATGAAGTCGTAAATACTGCTTTGTTAAGAAAATGCTGATGAGCCGGACAAGTAGTGCGTATAACTAGTAACAGATGGGCACAAAAATTGAAGCCCTTTTGGCCATACAACTTTAACATTCCACTCGGACGTCCACCTGTAACGAATAGATGACACGAGTAAAGTCCTTGGTCCAGCATAGTACTCCAAGACAAACAAAAAACTTTTAAACAACTTTTAGTCAACCTGGCATGTGACACATTATGGCTGATTGAATGCCAATGATTACAGATTCATCATTATTATCATAATCGTAGTCATCTTCTATCCACTCGTGTCGTTAGACGCCGTGGGAAGGTGCAGTTTTCTGTCGTGTGCCAGCTTTGTCGCTGATGCTGTTGTCATTCTGTGTTTCTTTAATGTGTCACTGTCACGATCTATCCATCTTTTCATTGGTCTGCCTCTTGCTCTGCAACCCTGATCTCTGGTATTGTAGATTCGGGCAGCTGGTAACATTGGTTGCATTCTTGTCATGTTTCGTTGCAAATAATTTCAGTTTCCTCATTTACATTTTCTTATAGCTTTCCCTAAATTTATCTTCACGTACCTGTTTCCTTCTCAATGGAACTGGCTTTCTTTCTGAAATCCTGTATCGATTCACCTGAACTGATCTTACAATGACAAATTCTGCTACGTTTATTTCAAATAATGAGTTTACAAATAGCCATTACTAACGTCATCCTAATATTTAGATATAGCAATAAATGAGACACACCGTAAAGTTACTGGATGCCTAAAACCTACATCAACTGAAAAAATATACCCCACAATCGGCATATCGCCACTAGAGATAAGAACTGTCGCTTCAGAGATAGAAAGAGAAGAACAGGTAAATGACCCAACACTCTATTTTCGGACATCAGGTGCAGCGCCCAAGACTTAAGCCAAGATGAAGTTTCTTACAGTCAACCCAGCTCCTACAGACGACCAGGAAATTAACGCATCGATAGTTGGAAACAACTGACACAGGTCCCGTTGATCGAGTTACGGGAGGAACCTGCGCCTGGACATCTCCTGCCCTACACAACATGTAAGTCACTAAAAAGACTTCAAACTGGTGTATCACGATGCAGGAAAAACCTGAAAAGATGGGGATACAGGGATGATGAAACATGAGAAAGTGGAGCAACATAAGACCAGGACCATATGAAGAGTTGCCCAAACCTCACGTAGACTTGTAGCATAGATGACTTGCTGAGTGTCAGTGACAGGGGAATCCACGTGACTGAATACTGGACGAATGAAGTGGGACGTAGTGCCTAGGACACGGAAAGAAAGTAAGTAACGTCATCCTGTCTATGCCGAAGTAAATATCAGTGTTTCACTAATGCTTATTATCAAACAAAATTAACTGTCTTTTATTCTTTAGCCTTAGACAAAAACAGCCGACTATAACACAGTATTTTCTGTGAACTGTTGTTCGTCTTGTAATTAGGAACAAGTTATTCCGAGCTGTTAGCTTTCTCACAGTTAATGTCAAGTTTAGGAGTTTGCATCTGCCGAAGACGTATGTGTCTGGCCGTAAGGTGCAAATATCGCAGTCAAGCTGTAAACTAGCGACACGACGCATTCCGTTCACTAGACTTCATCCTGCTACTTGCAAAGTCCAGTTCAGGGCTTGATAGCGGGAGATTGAGAACGAACGCAGAAGAAGAAGAAGAATGAGTTTGCAAATGTTTTGACGAATAGAACCGTAAAGGCCGTCGACTTACATTGGGCTCTTCAGAACTGTAAGACCATCTCTGCAGTTGGCTCTCAGCAGGCAGTCCGCACCAAAGCATTTATATATTTCTGCAACATAATTTAAAAAAAAAATAATTTTTAATTAATTTTTTTTTGGAATTTTTTTTTTTTGCGTTCGCCTATTTCTCTAATCTCCAAGGCGGTGTGCGTTGCACTGTGGTTTTTATTTTGCGCCTACCGACCAAGCGCATCCCGGCTTCAGCATGCATTTTATGTAAGGATCTGCTTCCTCCTCCATTTTCTAAGGGTTTGCTTCCCCGGGGTAACGACCGGTGCTGTGATGGGGATCGAACCCAGCACCTTCAGATTGTGAGCCGTGCCACTTAACCACTAGGCCACGCCGTCCACTATCTGCAACATATGTTTCTATGGCACTTTGTTCCACATAATTTCTTTGACGACCTCATTTAGTAGAATTCAGTGGGCATGTTCTTTCTTGTTCTAAAGTAAGGCACATCTTTACGTTTACATGAGAGAGGCCTTTAAGGTTAGTGGTCATTGTTGTGGAGATATAAGAATACGTTATTTATTAGATGGCGCCGTAACTGGCTGCGAGTCTACATTTCTCTACTGTTTTGGATCGTTATGGATGCTGCCAGACCACGGATTTGCCTGGAATTCACACTAGTCGACGACTTACACTTGTGTTCACGGAAATGTGGTGTTGTTTTCCATCTGGACTTGTTCTTTCGTTCTTTTTGTGTGATTTCTTCCATCCGTTTATCCTGGTCTGGATGCCGGCTGAATGGCACTACGCTTATACCTGTGTCGTATTTCACGGGTTAGTTCTGCCGGATCACCTTCACGAATTTGGCGTGTGGGGATTTTAGATGCTACTATGATGAGCTGAATACAGCTGGGGAGATATGCCAGACTCACTCACGCGCTGAGTGTTGTTATCGAAAAGGCACGACAAACACCGTTAGATGCCATCCCACCTTTTCTGCCCTGCGGGTTACCTGTTTACGGAAAAGCTTCGGTGGTAACCCTGAGGCAAAATCTGCATCCTATGCTATCTCCAGTCGTCTCGATGAATGTCTTGCCACTGGCAAAAGGTAGCTTAGGCTCTGTGAGTGAGGTTGACAAAAGGCGCTGTTTCTTCCTCACTTTAATCAAAATCACCGCGCAAGTCACCCATTTCAGCGGATACAGCAAGAGATACGACTGTCCACACGACTGAACAAAGAGAGTGGTCTTCATCACTTGTGATGGACAACTATAAAAATTTATTAAATTGGCAAATCAATCTTCTTCCTCAGGAATCATCTCTGTCATAGAATCACATGTGTTGTTGGTTTCCTGCTAACTGGCTGTGACATATTGTGAGCAAACTGGTGAAACTTTCCTTTTCCTCTCTTCGTACATTACAAAAAAGCGCAGTCTCCAAGATGTTGAGCAATGCATGAGCTATAGCGGTCAGAGACCCAAAGCTAACTGCTAGTGGCAGCACCAGCTACACATGACTGCCAAGACTCTTCTACATCTCCACGTGGTGATCCTGAATAACAGGCTACAACAGGACAAACTGGCTAAGGAGAAGGGATCGAAGATGCCTAAAAATGGCATGGTGAAGTCCGACCCAAAGGCTCAAATATTGCAGCCAATCTGTTAACTACGACCCAATGCATTCCATTATCCAGACTTCCTTTTGCTCCATACAAAGCCGCTACCGGGCGTGGTAACGGGAGTTTGAGAGCGGAAAATAAGAATTATTTGATTCATATGTTTTTTATCTGCCTCATTTTATGTGGTACGTATGTTTTTGTCAGCATAAATTTATATGGTATATATGTCTTTGTGTATATTAATGTATATGGTACATATGTTTTTGTCTGTATTAATTTATATGGTGTATGTGTTTTTTTTCCCATTTCAATCTCAATGTTTCTATTACATATATTTTGCATTCTTCTTCCTTTTTGTCTTTTTCTGCGTTCTTCCTAAAAAGACTTTTTGTTACGTTGTGTCGAAGTTACTTAGGAAGCTGGGGTACCTGTACATTTCAGCACTTCACATCTGACTGCAATGCTGCCGTTCTAAGACCGGGTTTGCCTTTTCCCTTTTCTGCTCTAGCCAAACTGCCGGATGCAGCTTGTTTCCAGGACCGCACTTGGAAAATGGTCCTGATAAGCTATGAGTTGCTGATACTGATGCAAACGTCCAGCTACGAGTCTCTGGCTACTTACTACCAGCTCATTCACATCTGCGTCTTCAGCCTCGGTATTTTTTTAATGTCTGTCTCAATGTATTTGATACATGTATACCTTCTGTCTCAATGTGTTTGATCCACGTATACCTTTTGTCTCAATGTATTTGTTCAAAGTATACCTTCTGTATCAATGTATTTTATCTATGTATACCTTCTGTATCAATGTATTTGTTCAATGTATACCTTCCGTCTCACTGTATTTGATAAATGTATAACCTTCTGTCTCAATGTATTTGATCCATGTATACCTTCTGTATCAATGTATTTTATCTATGTATACCTTCTGTCTCAATGTATTTGATCCATGTATACCTTCTGTCTCAATGTATTTTATCCGTGCATACCTTCTGTCTCAATGTATTTGATCCACGTATACCTTCTGTCTCAATGTATTGGATACGTTATGATATGCCAAACACATAAAAACGCGCTAAAAATGTAATGCAAAGAATGAACAAAGGCAACAGTGAGTGCACAACAACGCCGTAAAGAGGAACAGTATTAAAGCGAAAGAGAAACTAATTCGAAAAGAATGTTAAAGTAAAGTTCCTAGCTCGACAGGCTGTCAAGAATAAAGTGAAGAGGTAAAGATTAAGCGAAGAAAAAACTAAAAAAAAAACTGGAAAAGTAAATCGTAAAATGTTAATGACATCATCTTAATAGCTGCCCAACTTACTAAAGTAGCTCTCACTCTCACAAACACAAACAATGGCATATTTCCTCACTTCTAATCTGAACGGCACCAGTCCCCACCCACTCTGTCTAACACTCTATCTAACCCCAGCATCGGCTTCCGTCCAGTGGAGTTTAGAATGTATTTCACAAGACGTTAAGGGGAGTTGCTGTGTGTTTCATCTTAATCCATTCCCATATAAACCAAACCACAAGCTAGTAACTCGGTATTTCTGTAATAGTTCTGATTTCTTGTGGTAAACCTGACGTAGAAACATGGTTTCTAATGTGTGCATTTTGTGATAAACTAGTGACACGAAAAAGAGTGATTAGATCTTTTCATATAGTAACAAGTATGAGAAAGTGGTTTGATCTTTTGTTAGACCAGTAAAAAGTATGAGGAAGTTATTTGATTTTAGACCAGTAAAAAGTAGGAGTGAAGAGTGGTTTGATATCTTGTTAGACCAATACAAGGTATGAGTGTTTTTTTTTGGGGTTTTTTTTTTTTTGCGTTCGCCTTATTTTTCTAATCTCCAAGGCGGTGTGCGTTGCACTGTGTTTTTATTTTTGCGCCTGTCGGCCCAGTGCATCAGACTTCAGCATGCATTTTATGTAAGGGTCTGCTTCCTCCTGCATTTCTAAGGGTTTGCTTCCCCGGGGTAACGGCCGGTGCTGTGATGGGGATCGAACCCAGCACCCTCGGGCTGTGAGCCGTCCCACTTAACCACTAGGCCACGCCATCCCCTCAATAAAAAGTTTGAGTGGTTAGATCTTTTTTTTGGACCAGTAAAACGTATGAAAGAGTGGTTTGATCTCTTGTTAGACTAGAGTACGAGATACGACTGGTTAAATCTCTTGTTAGACCAGTAAAAAGTATGAGCGAAAAGTGGTTAAATCTCTTGTTAGACCAGTAAAAAGTATGAGAGAAAAGTGATTAAATCTCTTGTTAGACCAGTACAAAGTATGAGAGAAAAGTGGTTGAATCTCTTGTTAGACTACTAAAAAGGATGAGCGAAATGTGGTTAAATCTCTTGTTAGACCAGTAAAAAGTAAGCGAAAAGTGGTTAAATCTCTTGTTAGACTACTAAAAAGGATGAGCGAAAAGTGGTTAAATCTCTTGTTAGACCAGTAAAAAGTATGAGCGAAAAGTGGTTGAATATCTTGTTAGACTACCAAAAAGGATGAGCGAAAAGTGGTTAAATCTCTTGTTAGACCAGTAAAAAGTATGAGCGAAAAGTGGTTGAATCTCTTGTTAGACTATTAAAAAGGATGATCGAAAAGTGGTTAAAACTCTTGTTAGACCAGTAAAAAGTATGAGCGAAAAGTGGTTAAATCTCTTGTTAGACTGCTAAAAAGGATAGAGAAAAGTGGTTAAATCTCTTGTTAGAATATTAAAAAGTATGAGAGAAAAGTGGTTAAATCGCTTTTTAGACTAGCACAAAGAATGAGAAAAGTGGTTAAATCTCTTGTTAGACTAGTGCAAAGTATGAGAAAAAATTGGTTAAATCTCTTGTTAGACTAATGAAAGACACGAACGACAAATGGATACATCTTTTATTCGTATTAGACTAGTGACACATTTGAGAGAAGAGTGGATATATTTCTTGTTTTCTACTGTAATGATCCCGGCGTTGCTAATTAGCAGTGAAATACTCAAATCTACACAAATGGTGTACATATTTACATCTAGGTGATGTAATACAGAGGGAAAGGAAACTAATCAACTTCCCCTGATGTCAATGTCTAATGTGTAACTACGGTTGCCGTTTACTGTTTGTACAAGGGTAAAATATGTTGTTACATAAACGGTTTCAGGAAGGATTCTACCAGTGACAGAGTCGAGAATCGAACCACTGTCACACTGGCGTAACAGACGACTATCAGTCTGGTTTGAACCATCTGGTCAGACAAAATATGCTGATCGGACAATGTAAGTTAGGGTCAGGCGAAATATACTGACCAAAACCCCCACCACTTCCACTCAATTCTTCATGGAGTAAAGCTGTTTTATAGCAGTGTCGTTAACGAACTGGGGAATCAACGTGATCCACGCAGTAATGAGCGACACGTTGATGAAGCCAAATATAGCACAACCATCAGGACGACTCATGCCTACCTTCATCAGCACGGAATGTGAATAAAGCTATTGCAAGCTGTCACTTAACGCCCTTTCTAGGGTTCACAGAAGAGTAAACTGACTCATTGTATTCATTAAACACCAACAACAACAAAACCAACAAGAACAACCCTGAAGGGCAGAAGGCTCATGGTTTTGCATCTCCTTCCATTAAAACAGTTCTTCTTCTTCTTCTTCTTCTTCGTACGCTGTCAAACGTCAACCTGTATATTTTCGAACAAAGCAGCGGTCATTCTGAGGCTGTCGACACTGCCATAGAGCTTGTCTAGTGTTGCCACTGGTGATGGCCACATGTGCTTTCTCTGGTCCTTGTATATCGGGCAATTTTGCAGCAGATGTTCAGCGGTCATTTATCCGGTACCACAAGTGCATTCGTCAGTGCCATCTATCTTCAGTTTATTGAATAGGTGGTACCTCAGTCTGTTGTGGCCTGTGCGGAGTCTGAAGACCACGACCTGCTCTCTTCTGTTCAACTGGTAATAGGCATCATTTTTTGTGTAGCCAGTATGTTCGGTTTCCCATTTGGCCATGTATCTGGCTCTAATAAGCTTTTTGGACTCTTCGTAGGTCACACTAGAATCTGGTTGTGGTAGTCTTGCACCTTCTTTTGCCAGTCTGTCTGCCTCCTCGTTGTCTTGGATGTTACAGTGGGATGGAACCCACTGTACCCCTACTCTTTTTGGTGCGGACTGCTGGCATAGTTGACAGAGTACTGCTCTTAAATCATTAAGTTCAGTATTTTTCTGGTTTTTTAGTGCTGTGACTACGGCAAGGGCATCTGTAAAGATGACTATCTGGCTTTCATTTCTTTTGCCTGTCAGCATTTTTTCTACTGCAGCCCTTAGTGCCTCTGCCTCCGCTCTGAAATTTCTTGAGTATTTTCCAGTTGCCACTGACAGTGTTATTTTTCTACCATTTGGTAGGCTCAGAAATACCACTGCCCCTCCGTTCTGTGTTGTGTTTGTTACAGAACCGTTGGTGTATACATGGGTCCAGTCCATGCTTGGGTAGTTTTTCGTTATGTACCTCAGGGTTGTGTCTCTTCTTTTTTTTCAGTCAGGCTGTTCTTGTTTCCAATACCTGGTATATTTTCTACCACCTCTGGAATGATATGCTGCTTCCAGGTTGGTTTGCGTATAGTAGGGATGGGCTTTGGTGTTGTTAATGTGTTCATAGGGTCTTCGTTCATCTTTGCTTTGGCTATTTCTGCAAAGTTTCTCCGCTTTAGTTTCCCATTTCCAAATCTATTTAGTCTCTGGTGCATTGGATGGTCTGTCAGTCTTCTGAGTTTCTCTGCTTGCTGCTGGGCTATGCAGTCTCTTCTGTCGGTCATGGATTGCAGATTTGTAATCTTTTCAAGTTCTACAATTGGCGTTGACTTCATGCCTCCTGTTATAACTCTCATGGCTTGGTTTTGAAGTTTGCTAATTTTATCAAAGTTCGCCTTTGCTGCTGTTGTCCATGCCGCAATGCCATACTCTAGAACTGGTCTCACTCTTCCAGTGTACACTTTCTTTAGTATACTTTCGTCTTCTTCCCATCTTGTGCCAACAAATTTACTCATGAATGCCATTCTTTGTCTGGCTCTCATTCGGTTTCTCTCGATCTGACTTTACCGTGTCATGCGCCGATCAAATGTGACTCCCAGGTAGGTTTGGTTGTCGTTTGGCAGCAGGTATTTGCCGTTAAGACTTATTTTGGTGTTTTGGGGTTTATTTGAAAGCGAGAATATCGTACATGTTGTTTTTTCCTCATTTATTTTGACCAGCCATGAGTTCGCCCACTACTCCAACGATGTTAGGGCCTGCTGCATCCGATTGCTTGTTATTGTGATATTTTTTTCAGAGGTCCACATAGCCAGATCGTCTGCAAACATGGAGCTGTGGACTCTTCTTGGTATATTCTCTGTGATGTTGTTTATATACAACAGGAAAAGTGTGGGTGACAGTACTCCCCTTTGGGGTACTCCCTCCTCAAGTGTCCCCTTTTTTGCTCATCTGACATTGTACTTGAACTCTGGCTGTTCTGTTTTCGAGGTAGTGGCTGATCCATCTGTACATTTTTCTACAAACTTGACTTCTTCGTAGCTTGACTTCAAGTCCCTCTTTCCACACCTTGTCAAATGCCTTCTATAAATTCACCCAAACCGTAACTGTGTGTTTTTTCTCCTGGTAAGCATCCTCTATTTCCTGGGCTATGAGAGTGATCTGGTCCTCAGTGTATCTGTGCTGTCTAAAGCCTGCTTCCTGTGGAATTAGTATGTGTTTTTCTTCCAGATGCCACATCAGTCTGGTGTTTATCCTACGCTCCATCACTTTTCCTACACAGCTCAGTAGACTGATAGGCCTGTATCCATTTGGATCTGTTCTATCTTTTTCTTTTTTTGGTACTGGTATAAGTACTGCATCTTTCTAAGCCTGCGGTACAATTCCCCTTTTCCAGCTGTGGTTCATGACTGATAGTAACTTCCTCTTTGCTGTTTGGCCGAGCCCCATCAGCATTTCGTTTGTTACCCCATCTTTTCCGGGCGATTTCTTTTTCTTTAAAGTTCTCATGGCCTCTTCAATTTAATTCATTGTTAGTTTTTCCATCATGTGCTCCTCTGGTGCCATATTGATATTGTCGTGGCTCTTTTGTTCTTCAATAAAGTCTGTATGCCTCTCTGTAGGGACATCAATGTGGTTTGCTCTGGCATAATGTTCTACAAAGGCGTTTGCTGCTTTTTTTCCAGTAAGCATGTTGTCGCCCTGCTTGATGGTAATTTATTTATTTGATGTTCTTTCGTCATTCATGGCTCTGACTAACTTCCATAGTTTGTTCCCTTCTTTATCTTAATTGAGGCTTTCAGTTTTGTTTTTTCCAGCTGCCTCTTGTAATTTGGTTTAGTGTTCTTTTGTTTTTCGCCGTGATGGTCTTTAGGGCAATATTTGTCTTTATAGATTGTTCTCTCTCTGCCATGTTCCTAGCATTTGAGACTTCGTCTTCCGCTTTCTGCAATTCATCATTCCAATATGGCTTGTAGTTTTTCCTTGCCCCTCTTGGGATGGTCTCAGTGGCTGCTTGTATTATTGCTTTGCTTAAGCTTTCCACCATAGATTTCATATTGTTATTCCGTGTGTTGATGGTTTCATTAAAACAGTTCACACTTATGAGGAAATTCCAATATGTTTATGGGATTTTTGCCAAAATGTTGCGCCTGTCGGCCCAGGGCATCCGACTTCAGCATGCATTTTATGTAAGGGTCAGCTTCCTCCTGAATTTTCTAAGGGTTTGCTTCCCCGAGGTAACGGTCGGTGTTTGTGATAGGGATCGAACCCAGCACCTTAGGATTGTGAGCCGTGTCACTTAACCACTAGCCCACGAATTCCCCAGAATAAATGAAATGTCTCCTCACTTACTGAAATGCTGGTATTCAATTAGACAAAGATGTTGTATGTCAGGTAGCTAAAAGCTACTTGAATCTGTGTCTGTCTTGAGCGACTTGGAGTACAAGGATGATCGAAAAACGTGCTTCAGATCGTGTCTCCATCTCGTTTGCGGGCGGGCGGTTGTAGTTGTATGGCACCAGAAAGTTACCCTCCTCATCCATCTATCGTCAGTCATGCGGACTTCATGGCCGACCCATCTATCGTCAGTCATGTGGACCACATGGTTGGTCCGTCTGTACTATCGCATTGTCGCTGAGTTGACGACATCCAGCAACTCTGTTCATCTCGGAAGTGGGTATTTCGGATGTGGACTCTTAGAGCTAATTTACGACTCTTCGCTACATTGCGGTTCCGTTAATTCGATTTTTTTCATGCATCTGATTTGCATAGACTTCAAGCCTCACACCCATATATCACTGCTGGGATAACCAAGCTCTTGAAGGTTGTGAGCCCTGGATTTGATTTCTGTCATCTGCTTGAGTATCGGTGTAATGCCGTTGGATCTGAGCCAGAATGCCGCTCTCCTGCGTAAAATCTCCTTTACCTTATCAATGTTATGGTTGTTGTTGATTTTCTAACCTACATAGACAATGTCTCCCTTATATAATAAAATATTAAATGTGTCTAGAATAGAAAAGTATACATTTATTCTAGAATATAATAATAATTTGTACCCAGAATAGAAACTTTAAATTTGTCTAGAATAGAAAGGTGTTCATTATTTTTTAGGTCCTATACGAGTTAAATTTGTCAAGAACAGAAATATTACATTTGTCCAAAATAGAAACGTGTTAAATGTGTATAGATTCAACGAGTTAAATTTGAATAGAATAGACATATGTTTTTAAGATAGAATAGAAACGTATTACATTTCTCCAGATTAAAATTGTTATAAATGTGTTTAGCATAGAAATGCCCTTTGTAGAACGTCGCTTCTTACAGCGGCCAACTTGTTATATATTATTCCTTTCTGTACGGGAAGGTGTGATACATAAAGTTGTTCGATTTCTTTATAACATAATACTGTAATCATGTTCGCGTAGGCGTCAAAGGCCCTTTGTGTCGATTAACCACTACCATGTCCAACTGCTGAGGCTGTCTTCATGCGTTGCGTGTCGACCGAAATCCCTACAGACTCCCCAGGTGGAGCCGTGTACTCCGCAGCCTTGCGACGAGGGCCGCGAGGAGTGTGTTAGACCAATGTGTGTGTCTAGAATTCCGTGTCTGTCCGTTTCAAACTCCCTGTTTCCACGTCTCCCGCAGCCGAGGCTTCTGAGTGTGTCAGCATGGCCCGTGCTGTGCTGAGAATACGAGATTGGGAGAGGTATCGTGTAAACTCTGGTGGAGGGAGGAAAAGGCAGGAGAAAGTCGGCTTAAATCCGAACAGAAATGTCATTGAGCAATGATAATCTGGACTGAATTCTGGTGTGCAATTAATCGGAACGATGAACTCCGTCATGGACTGGTTTCCCACGGATTGAGCCCGGCAGGAAATGCAGCGAAATGCAATATAACAAACAGGATAACCGATCGATCGAAAGCACATGCAATCTACAGAATAAGGTCCCTCAGAAATACGTTAAAACTGAATAGATATATATTTTAATTGTCTAGAATAGAAACGCATTCAATTTCTCAAGAGTAAAAACGTATTAAAATTGTCCATAACAACATTGTCCCTAATAGTAACGCGTTAAAATTGTCTATAATAGTGATTTGAAATTTGTCTAGAATAGAAATGTTTTTAATTTCTCCAGAAAAGACAATTTGTTAAAACTTATTCCATATAGAAATGTGCTTTATTTCGGAATAACACAAATGCGTTATAATTGTCTCTAGTGATATTGTATAATATTTCTCGGTACTAAATTCTTTGAACTTTCTGATTACATTGGATCCCGTTCGCTCGGATTCCTAATGCGGAGTGTGCTAACCGTATCACTAACCACTTCTCTGGACACCCTCTCCACCCCCCCCCCTTTCATCCCATACACACACCTTCGTGGTTAAGTAAAATCAAAATCAAGAACAACAAAACCTACTTTGTGTTTTACATTACAAAATGCTGGAAACTGGACGGGCTATCGTTGTCTGTACGTGACTCTCTAACCCACAGACGACGCCGCTGCCGGTAGTCAAAGGTGAGGATAAGCGACCATTACCAGGGGCCAGGTGAAACATTAGCAGAGTCCCAGGATGACACTGGCCCGACACCCATTCT
Source organism: Ariolimax columbianus (assembly GCA_036924085.1). Taxonomy (NCBI): domain Eukaryota; kingdom Metazoa; phylum Mollusca; class Gastropoda; order Stylommatophora; family Arionidae; genus Ariolimax; species Ariolimax columbianus. Next base: position 79,313,978 of record JAVGWX010000007.1, on the reverse strand, counting down.
CTTCATGGTAACCCAACACCAGCGTCAAATCCTTACTGCCAGCGCCGAGTGTATACTTAAGGGATCCCAAAGAAAAAAGCCGCTTTCAGAGACCGATTGTCAAAATCAGGAAATAAACATCCCCTGGCGGTGAATTCCAATATTTATGGCCTCACCGACTGTCTCCTCGTCCAGCCTGGCTTAAAATGTGAAACACACACCCTCTGCAGCCTTACCCTACCTTATCGTAAAAGTAGCTTAGTCCAGGCCAAGGTTGGCGTATTCGCGCCAAATTCTAGATGGACTACCTGTTGATGGAGTCACTCTTGTAGACGTCCTTCCTCATTTCCTCAATTCAGCACTACTGTCACTCAAGTTAATATTTCCGGTCCGGATATTACTAATGATGACACCTTACACGTAAATAATAAAGGCAAGAAAACACAAACTATTGCTTGCTGACCACATTGTAAACATCGATGCAATTTAAGTGTTTCAAAACTAAAGCAAAGAACAAACAATTAATTTACGAAGGGGAAGAACAGAGTAGGAAGAAGTACTCGCTAAAAGACAAGGGAAGAAAATAGAGGGATTAGTTGGCTAGTCCGAATGCTCCGCCGGGGTCTTTGTGTATGACAAGAACACGAATAGCAGCACTGACTCACAGAGAGCATGTCGAAAGAGGCAACACACTGTAACGTGGCATAACACCGGTCATAGCTAGGTGGTTTGTTAAGAGCAGTATAGATGGCGCCTAACAGGCTGTGGGTCTACTTTGCTCCAGTGTTTGAATCTATTAAGATAGACTCGCACATCGGTTAACCAATATCCGCTGCACGTGTCACAACGCAGCGTAATAATAAGCTGATTGGGCCCAGCCCGCTAAGAAGGGAATCTTCCTCCCGGCTACATCCAGCTCACGTCACAGAGCTGGGACCTGTACAGGGGCATCTGCCCCTATAGAAGTACAGGTCGACTAAGACTAAGCTAGCTAAAACATGTAGATTTATGCAGGAACAATTCATGTGGCAACATGTGTCTACACGAGAATTTAGTGACAGAGGGCCTGACGGTAATGACCAGATTGAAGCTATGTGGATATGTGTTATCACCATCAAATAGACACCCAACAATACAAACATATATATGGTCCACTGAGAACCACAGAGACAGAGAAACGATTCTGATTGTTGTTCGAAATGACTAGCGCCGAGTTGAGATAACACTTGATAATGTTTCTTTTGTAGCGGGTTACAGTGGCTCTGTTTCATTCAGAGCTGTACCTGGGAAGATGGACCGGTTTCCTGGATGCAGTGCAATGTGAGATCCTCATTAGGTTAACCACTATGTGGATTACGGTGTCGATCACCTCTTGGTCGACCAGGCTGCAACGACACAGTCTGTGTCTAGGAGCACAGACGAGCACAACACGTAAAATGGAGAGAGGTAGTGGGGGAGGCATGTCTTGACCAGTATATTTTACCTGATCCTGATGAAAGGGTTGTGATCAATATGTTTCAACTGATCCTGACATGAGGTGGAGTTTTGGTCAGTGTGTTTAACCCGATCCTAACATGAGGTGGGGTTTTGGTCAGTGTGTTTCACCTGATCCTGACATGAGGTGGGGTTTTGGTCAGTATGTTTCATATGATCCTGATATGAGGTGGAGTTTTGGTCAGTGTATTTCACCTGATCCTGACATGAGGTGGGGTTTTGGTCAGTATGTTTCACCTGATCCTGACATGAGGTGGGTTTTTGGTCAGTATGTTTCACCTGATCCTGACATGAGGTGGAGTTTTGGTCAGTATGTTTCACCTGATCCAGACATGAGGTGGGGTTTTGGTCAGTAAGTTTCACAGGATCCTGCCGAGGTCAGGGCTTTGGTCAGTAAAAAACATGTCCGCCTCAACTGGGGAATGAACCTAGTACCACTCAGATCCGAAGCTAGCTCGCTAACCACTGCGCTAAGCGGCTCTGTATATATATATATATATATATATATATATGTATGTATGTATGTATGTATGTATGTATGTATGTATGTATGTATGCATTTGTGTGTATATATATATAAATATATATATATATAAATATATATATAAATATATGTATATATATATGTATATATATATATATATATATATATATATATATATATATATATATATATATATATATATATATCACACTCACTCCATCTCTTTATCTATTTCACTCTCAATCTTTCTCACTTTAACTTTTGTCTTTCCATCCTTTCTATCCCAACTTGTGGATCGTTACTCGGCCGAGTATTTCACTCAGCGCTCCTACCAGACAAATACAGTTAATCATTTTTGCAGCGTTTCCTCAGTGGCAGGGGTCCTCCTATCATGTTTCAGACTGGAAACTGAAGTCCGCGTCCCTGGAGAGATAAACAATGGATAGTCCACGTGATTAAGTATCCTTCCGCGGCAACTTCTTCTTATTACAGACCTCAAGGATCACCCACTAGGTCCCAGTTGGACTTTTTTTCCAGTGCGGGACTTTTATCTTTGTCTCTGTTGTTCTGTGCAATCTTTTGCTAAATTACTCAGACACATACTGTTAGATGAATGTTGATTGTTTATCGGTTGGCATTATCATGTATGAGAGTCTGAATATTAGATTGGTTAGAGCACTTGCTTCTTGTTGCACGGAAGCCAGGTTCAATCCCCGAACTTGAGACTCGTTATTCCTCACCCCAAATGCCTTATGGTCAATTATATACGAATGCTTGATTACCGTTATTGAAGGGCCCGAGCACCCATCCCCCACCCCGCCACCTAAAAGTAGGAGCTAAGGCCTGGTACAATGTAGCCCCTTTCTTTCCTCCCAGTACCATAGTACCGCCTTTACTGTTACCTACTGCCTTAACAGTCAAGTAACGCCCAAATGCCTCAGCTAAATCTGAGAAAACATTTTTTCAGTCTTGTTATCATTAATAAACTCTATAAATAATTGTCAGCTCACGGTGAACACTTGGTTAACAATTTCTCAGTGGTCTAGATGTAAGGTGTCCGCCTAGGGTTCAGGAGATCGCGGGTTTATATCAACGGTGGAGACTTATTTTCTTTTCACATGGATCTTTTGGTAAAAACTTCTTTGATCTCTGGAAAAATGAGATCGGACTCTTGTGGGCAGTGTCGAGCAAATAAAAAAAAATCCATTTGCAGTTAGAAATCGTAAAATGAGTAGGCCTAGTGGTCGCTGTCCAGACAAAACTGAAAAAAATCTAGTTAAAAATCTACCCAAATTATTTGTAGCTTCCCACAGGCCTAGTAAACCGCAGGACGTTTTAAATTCCCACTGCGGACAGCCGATAGACCGGCTGGCTACCTGGCAATATACATTCACTTGTCTGTTGAATGCCACAATTCCAAGTATTCCAAGTACGAGTACAGAGTATTAGTGTGAACAGGTCAGTTGTGACTATATAAATTTAATATTGATTACCTATGATCATTCGATCGATTTTGTTCCAATCTATTTACACCACTTTTGTTTTTATTCTTCTTTTTCTGTTTCTTCTTCTTCGTTCATTCTCAAACTCCGCTATTAAGTTTTGAAAAGGACTTTGCAAGTAGCAGGATGTAGTCTGGAGTGCTGAAAGCGTTGTGTTGTAATTTATAGCTTGACCGCAGTATTTGCATCCTTTGGTCCGACACATCCGAATGCAGCTGGCATTTTTCGCTATTCGGTTAACCTTCCCTCTTCGATACATTCACCTTCGCCAGTCTGCCACGTTGCAGCCTGTTATCCAAGATCTCCACGTGGGGGCGGAGAAGGGTCTTGGCAGCCCTGGGTCGCTGGCCCTGATGCTAGCAGTCAGCCCTGGGTCGCTGGCTCTAACGCTAGTAGTCAGGTCTGGGTAGCTGGCCCTGACGCTAGTAGGCAGCTTACGGTCACATACCGCTACAGGTCACGCACTGCTTAGCAGCTCAGTCCCTGAGAATAGCAAGTTATGTACTCTGTGATTACTAGTCAAGTTATGTAATGTGTACTACCAGACAAGTTATGTCATGTGTGGCTGGCTACCAGTCAAGTTATGTCAAGTGTGCTACCAGTCAAGTTATGTAATGTGTGGCTACCAGTCAAGTTATGTAATCTGTGGCTACCAGTCAAGTTATGTCATGTGTGGCTGGCTACCAGTCAAGTTATGTCATGTGTGGCTGGCTACCAGTCAAGTTATGTCAAGTGTGCTACCAGTCAAGTTATGTCATGTGTGCTACTAGTCAAGTTATGTCATGTATGGCTAATAGTCAACTTATGTCATGTGCGACTTCTAGTTGTGTATTTAGGGACCAGATTCAGAAAACAAATGCTTATAAGTTATTTCAAGCGCTTGATTAACTAGAGCGGCTTATACCGGTAACGACACGCTTGTCTATCCAGCTTTATTGGGCATCTGACTAACAGTTAAGGGCAGACAATGCAGCAAGGAAGTTAACTGGACTGCCCAACTGAGACATAGCTTCGTACAATGAAGTTTGAACACTTCCTCATCAACGGCAGCGTCTACTATGATACCACATATTACAATTACCTTACGATTGGAAATTATTTCTTCCTTATTTATTTGCTGGACAACAGAAAGTAATCCGTCCGCCAATCGTGTGTGCTCGCGCGTTCGCGTGTGTGTGTGTGTGTGTGCACGTGCGTGAGTGCGTGCGTGTGTGTGTGTTTGTGTGTGTGTGTTTGTGTGTGTGTGTGTGTGTGCTCCACCGATCCAGCGTTATGGTTGTGACCTATGCCAATGCCCACTTAAATGGCTATGCACTGTTCATTCATCGATTTTATTATGTTAGTGCTAATTCGTCAGTGTCAAAAATGATATGTGTACCGACATGAACTCCCGAGGAGCGGTGAAAAGTACCTGACCCCCTAAAGGGTTCAAATGTTCCGCAAATATGCAATGCAAGAAACAGAATCTTTGAGAGATAGTTGATGGACGTGGCTTGTTTAGTTTGCTAGCTTGCGTTATAACATTCGATTTGATGAGAATGATTGACTGTCAAGGAAAGTTACAACATCCGATTTTATGAGAATGATTGACTGCTAGAGAAAGTTACAACATTCAATTTTATGAGAATGATTGACTGCTAGAGAAAGTTACAACATCCGATTTTATGAGAATGATTGACTGCTAGAGAAAGTTACAACATTCAATTTTATGAGAATGATTGACTGCTAGAGAAAGTTGCAACATTCAATTTTATGAGAATGATTGACTGATAGTTAAGGATGAACAAAACGATTCAAGTCAGCAGGTCACGGTATTGCGTAGAATACCTGAAAGAAGATGATAAGAAAAACGGGTTCCGTATAACACTCAAAAATAAATATCAAGCACTGGAGCAGCTAGATAAAGGGGCCAGCATTGAGGATAAATGGGAACAAGTACATAGTACATGGAAAATTGCATGCGAGAAAGTGCTAGGATTGAAGAAACGGCAGCATAAAGAATGGATAATAATAGAAACAATAGCTAAGATCGAGAAGAGACGAAATAAGAAAATTGCTTTACTAAATAGTAATACGAGAGCCGCAAAAAGCACAGCACAGAAAGAGTATGTAGAGAGCAACAAGGAGGTTAAAACGAATATCAAGACGGACAATAGAGGTTACACTGATGGTCTGGCTGAGAAAACGGAAGAGGCTGTAGGAAAAGGAAATATGAAAGTTTTTATGAGGCTACCAAGAAACTGTCGGGAAAGTATCAACAACAAGGTAGACCAATCAAAAATAAACTCGAAGAAAAGATAACTAGCCTTGAAGAACAGAAGAAAAGATGGATAGAATACTTTGAATAGTTTTTGAATAGATTCTATTTTGTTGGTTTTCGGAACTGGAGGTAATGATTAACAGGGACAAACGGGGGCATTCGTATTGCGGCGTTAGAGGTGAAATTCTTGGATCGCCGCAAGACGAGCTACTGCGAAAGCATTTGTCAAGAATGTTTTCATTAATCAAGAACGAAAGTCAGAGGCGCGAAGACGATCAGATACCGTCGTAGTTCTGACCATAAACGATGCCGACTAGCGATCCGCAGGAGTTGCTTCGATGACTCTGCGGGCAGCTTCCGGGAAACCAAAGTGTTTGGGTTCCGGGGGAAGTATGGTTGCAAAGCTAAAACTTAAAGGAATTGACGGAAGGGCACCACCAGGAGTGGAGCCTGCGGCTTAATTTGACTCAACACGGCCAACACTGAAATGACTGACATGCCGAAACCACTTTTCTGGGGTCTAATATGGAACTGGTGCTGGATTTAGACCCTCAGAAATCTGGGGTTATGCCCTCTGAGGCTCGGTTGGTCTGCATCCAGTGTTTGATAAAGGAATTGACGGAAGAGCACTATCAGGAGTGGAGCCTGAGGCTAAAATTGACTAAACACGCCAATAGTGTAGAATGACTGTCAAAAGAGAGCACCTTTGGGGGGGTCTAATAGTGAACATGTGCTGGAATTAGACCCTCGAAAATCTAGGGCCACCCTCTAAGTAACTTGATTGTCTCGCTAAAGGAATTGACGGAAGGGCACCACCAGGAGTGGAACCTGCGGCTTTATTTTACTGAACACGCCAATACTGTAGAACGACTGACAAATCGAGAGCACTACCGTTTGGGTCTAAAAATGAACGTACGCTGGTATTAGACTCACGGAAGACAAGTCAGCTCTCAAACACTCTAATGAAAGAACGCCACGGAAATCGTGTTTAACCCCGCAGAAACCGCAGATTTCAAATACCTGGTCATTGACAAACAAAAGCCCTCAATAAATTCGTCTGACCAAATAGTGAACGGGTGCTGGAAATAGACCATCTGAAGATAGGTCAGTTTTACCCTACTAATGACAGGTCGTTGCTACGGAAAACCAGCTCATATCAAGAGGAGCCGCAGACACTTTGGTTCACGTACCAGTCTGATAACCCAATGGCGCGAGGCTACCATGTGGGGGATTACGGCCGAACCCTTGTAAGCCGCAATCCCGCCCAAAATCTCAGCACAACTGCAATGGGAGGCTCCTACATGCTCGGGACCTGGGGCTTGCGCCCCAGCCATATCCGGTAGAGCCGCAGCAAGAGGTCCTTGCCGTCCGCCGATCAAAGCGGGCGGACAACTGCTTGATACTCACCTTATACGGCGATGGGGTGCGAAACCACCAACTAAAGACTTAGTACCTGGTCGGGGTGTCGAAAACAGTAGAGCAGCAACCTCACTGTGAACTGTCGAGACTCAACCAATGACCATGAGAGCTGTCCGCACACCAGGCGAACAACATCTCTGTGACATTACCAGGCTTGTCCTCTGGCTAAATGCACGTCGGCTACGATATCTACCTCTGTACGTTATCAGCCATATAACTATCATGCTGGACGCACAAGAGATGCAGACCAGCGGACATTGCACACCTGCCCCACTGTGTCAATACCCCAGGTGGCGGGGAATGCTAGGCGTACCATCCCTGCATAGAAGCCAAGAAAATAAAGGGAAAAAGAGATACCCCACTCACATGCAAATGCTACGTTTCTGGCAGGACGTGACGATCCTGGGATACAGACACACTGGACTGCCTCTCTTCCGGGTAAACTAGTCCATCTCATATATCATCTCACATATCATCATTGCACCCTATAGACACGAGTAGTGAAGACTCGATAGTCTGGTAAGACAACTTCCATAAGAGAGACAACTCTGATCATAAACAACTGCTGCCTTGCAGATAGGCTGGGGACAGCCAAAGGCTAAGGATGGCATCCCTACAGAAACGCCTGTTGAAATCGGATGCACGGGGCCGCAAGCCTAACAAAACAGTGCAACGTAAATCGCAGCATGATGGCAGTACAACCTATTAGAAAAACGCATGGCGCTCATCCTGCGGAGTCCCACCAGGCAGCGATAGTGCCGGGCCTCACGCCTCGAAGGGGCCCACCCTTGACTACTGGTGGTCACCCACCCATGTGTCGTGGAGTCAAGGCACATGGCTATGGGGCAACTTCTATTGGCCAAAACCTCAAGACCCTCAAAATACTACAGTGGAATGCGGAGGGAGTCATTAACAAAAAACAAGCTATGGAAGCTAGTCAGAGCCATGAACGACGAAACCCCGTCAAATAAACAAATTACTATCAAGCAGGGCGAGAACTTGATCAGAGCAAACCACATCGAGGTCCCTGCAGATAAGCATACAGACATTAGCGAAGAGCTAAAGGGACGCGAAAACATGAATACGGCTCCTGAAGAGCACATGATGGCCAAACTAACAATGCGCGAAATGGAAGAGGCTATGAGAACACTAAAGAAAAGGAAATCTCCCGGAAAAGACGGGATAACAAACGAAATGCTGATGGGGCTGGGCCAAACAGCGAAGAAGAAACTGCTATCGGTCCTGAACCAAAGCTGGAAAAGGGGAATTGTACCACAGGCATGGAAAGATGCAATACTGGTACCAGTACCAAAAACAGGAAAGGACAAAACAGATCCAAATGGATACAGGCCCATAAGCCTACTGAGCTGTGTCGGCAAGCTGATGGAACGGATGATAAACACCAGACTGATGTGGCATCTGGAAGAAAAACGAATACTAATTCCACAGCAAGCCGGCTTTAGACAGCACAGATCCACTGAGGACCAGGTCATCCTCATAGCCCAGGAGATAGAAGATGCCTACCAGGCACAGAAACACACAGTAGCTGTTTGGGTGGATCTGGAAAAGGCATTTGACAAAGTCTGGAAAGATGGACTTAGAGTCAAGCTAAGAAGAAGTGATGTCTGTGGGAAGATGTACAAGTGGATCAACTACTACCTCAAACAAAGAACGGCCAGAGTCCAAGTACAAGGGCAGATGAGCAAAAAGGTGACACTCGAGCAAGGAGTACCCCAAGGGGGAGTATTGTCACCCACACTCTTCCTGGTTTTTATAAACGATATTACAGAGAATATACCAAGAAGAGTCCATAGCTCAATGTTTGCAGACGATCTGGCTATGTGGACCTCTGAAAAGAATCTCACCATAGCAAGAAATCGGATGCAGACGGCCCTAGCATCGCTGGAAGAGTGGGCGAACTCATGGCTGGTCAAAATAAACGAGGAGAAAACCACATGCACAATTTTCTCGCTTTCATTAAAACCCCAAAGTACCAAATTAAGTCTAAATGGCAAAATCCTGCAGCCAAACGACAACCCAACCTATCTGGGAGTCACATTTGATCGGCGCATGACATGGAAAAGTCAGATTGAGAGAAACCGAATGAAAGCCAGAGAAAGAATGGCAATCATGAGGAAACTTGCTGGCACAAGCTGGGGAGCAGACGAAGGCATACTAAAGAAACTGTATACTGGAAGAGTGAGACCAGTTCTCGAGTATGGCATTGCGGCATGGACAACAGCAGCGAAGGCGAACTTCGATAAAGTTAGCAAACTTCAAAACCAAGCCATGAGAATTATAACAGGTGGCATGAAGTCAACGCCAATTGTAGAACTTGAAAAGATTACAAAACTGCAATCCATGACCGATAGAAGATACTGCAGAGCCCAGCTGCAGTCAGAGAAACTCCGAAGACTGACCGACCATCCAATGCACCAGAGACTAAACAATTTGGGAAATGGGAAACTAAAGCGGAGAAACTTTGCAGAAATAGCCAAAGCAAAGATGCACGAAGATCCCATAAACGCACTAACAACACCAAAACCCATCACTACTGTACGAAAACCTACCTGGAGGCAGGATATATTTCCAGAGGTGGTAGAAAATATACCAGGTATTGCAAACAAAAACTGCCAGACTGAAAAAGAAAGGAGAGATACTACCCTAAGCTTCATAACGAAAAGCTACCCAAGCATGGACTGGACCCATGCATACACCGACGGTTCTGTAACAAACACTACACAGAACGGAGGGGCAGGAGCATTCCTGATCCTACCAAATGGCAGAAAAATAACACTGTCATTCGCTACTGGTAAGTACACAAGCAATTTCAGAGCGGAGGCAGAGGCACTGAGGGCGGCAGTGGAAGAAATGGTGACACACAGTGAAAATGAGAGCCATATAGTCCTGCTGACAGATGCTCTCGCCGTAGTCACAGCGCTAAAAAGCCAGAAAAACACTGAGCTTAATGACTTAAGAGCAGCACTCTGCAAACTGTGCCAGCAGTCCGCACCAAAAAGGGTAGTGGTACAGTGGGTTCCGTCACACTGCAACATCCAAGGCAACGAGGAGGCAGACAGACTGGCAAAAGAAGGTGCAAGACTACCACAAACAGATACCAGTATGACGTACGAAGAGTCAAAACGGCTTATCAAAGCCAGATACATGACCAAATGGGAAACCGAACATACTGGTTACACCAAAAACGATGCCTATTACCAGTTGAACCGAAGAGAGCAGGTCGTTGTCTTCAGACTTCGCACTGGCCACAACAGACTGAGGTACCACCTATTTAACAAATTGAAGATAGGGTGTACCGACGAATGCCCGTGCGGTACTGGTAAAATGACCGCTGAACATCTGCTGCAGAACTGCCCGACATACGAGGATCAGAGAGAGCAGATGTGGCCATTACCAGTGGAACTGCAAGACAAGCTCTATGGCAGTGGCGAGAGCCTCAGGATGACCGCCGCTTTTTTCGAAAAAATGATGGTTACTGTCTGACTGCGTACGCAGAAGAAGAAGAAGAAGAATAGACCAGCATTAGACAACCCACCAGAAATTCCACAAGCAGAGGAGGACCTACCGATCTTCTTCTTCTTCTTTTTCGTCTTCTTCGTACGCAGTCAGACAGTAACCATTATTTTTTCGAAAAAAGCGGTGGTCATCCTGGGGCTGTCGACACTGCCATATAGCTTGTCTTGCAGTTCCACTGGTGATGGCCACATCTGCTCTCTCTGATCTTCGTATGTCGGGCAGTTCTACAGCAGATGTTCAGCGGTCATTTTACCGGTACCGCACGGGCATTCGTCGGTACCACCTATCTTCAGTTTGTCGAATAAGTGGTACCTCAGTCTATTGTGGCCAGTGCGAAGTCTGAAGACAACGACCTGCTCTCTTCTGTTCAACTGGTAATAGGCATCGTTTTTGGTGTAACCAGTATGTTCGGTTTCCCATTTGGTCATGTATCTGGATTATGAAAGTAACAACAAATGAGAGAAATGGAATCTAGTGAACCTTGAATAAACAGCTGGAGGACCTGTATTTTGCGGATGATAGTCCTTCTGTCCCACCGCCAAAGCCCAATGCAATGAAAACTGAATAGACTGGATTATACCTTTAAACAAGCTGGTTTGAAGATCCATGAGGAAAGGACAAAATATAATTTGGGTCAATACCGGAAACACTGAACCAATCAGGCTGAGATGAACGCCACTGTAAGAGGTAGAGGTATTTACATACCTAGGAAATATCATCAACAAGGAAGGAGGGACAGACGAGGATATAAAAGTAGGATACAAAAAGCAAGATTTGCTTTCGGAATTTTGAACCACATATGAAACTCCAAGGAAATAAGAAAGAAAACAAAAATACGGATTTTTAATTCAAATGTGAAGTCAGTCCTGCTGTATGGATCGGAAAACTGGGGGATGACCAAAGGTAATGACAGGAGACTGCATGGTTTTATCAACAGATGCCTGAAAAAGATTCTTGGTATAAAATCGTTTGACAATGTTACAAACGACAGACTGTAATAGAGAGAGGGACAAGATAAATTGGAGCAGGAAATCTTAGGAAGAAACTGAGATGGACGGGTCATTCATTAAGAAAACCCAAGGCCAGTATCACCAGGCAATTCCTGTCATGGAACCCTCCAGGGAAGAAGAGGTAAAGGCAGACCAAGGAATACATCGAGACGAGATATGGAGGCAGAAGTAAAGAATACAGGAAAAAGCTGGAAGGAAGTGGAAAAGATTGCACAGGACAGAACTGCTTGGCGGGGATTGGTTGATGGTATACACCCACCCCTGGGTGATATAAATCGAAACAGAGATTGACTGCTAGAGAAACGTACAACATTACATTTAAAAAAAATGATTGACTGCTAGAGAAAGTTACAACATACGAGTTGATGAGAAAATTGACTGCCAGAGATAAGTACAACATTCGATTTGACGAGCGTGCTTTGACTGCGAATGTGACCAATGGTCTATGCTTTGACTGTGAATGTGGCCAATAGTCTATACTTTCACTGTGACTGTGACCAATGGTCTGCTTTGATTGTGAATGTGGCCAATGGTCTAAGCATTGACCGTGAAGGTGACCAATGGTCTATGCTTTGACTGTGAATGTGGCCAATGGTCTATGCATTGACTGTGAATGTAACCAGCGGTCTATGCATTGACTGTGAATGTGACCAGCGGTCTATGCTTTGACTGTGAATGTAACCAACGGTCTATGCTTTGACTGTGAATGTAACCAACGGTCTAGGATGTGACTGTGAATGTAACCAACGGTCTAGGATGTGACTGTGAATGCACCGAGAGGAGCTTCAGGCTTTGATTAATTGATTGATTAAAATCAGCCACACAATTTTTGTATTAAAAAATGCATTTTTTTCTGTAGCACAGATCGAAGAAAAACAAATGTAGAAAACATGTATTTTTCCAGAAAACATGTATTTTTCTATACATCTGCAGCGTCCTGACGTTTTTGTGTGTCATTTTTGTGTTGCGAGGCATTACCACTGTTTACGTGCCTCGTCTTCGTACTGACGACTGCAAGATGCGTAGGGAAGTCTAGGACGGCAAGGAATGTTGGCAAGTTCTTGTAAAAGTCATTAGGAGCGATATCGTTACTCTAAGAACTCACCCGTGACGACCTCTGCCGGTGGCAGGCGTCGTTACTGGCTTCCAGGAGGCCTTCTCGGGGAGACTGGGAGCGAGGGGAGAGCGTGGTTGAGTGAGATAGAGAACGCGTGTCATCTAGTGAATGTTCTGCGTTTGTGTTTGTTTGCTAGTTTATATGGGGGAAAGGGGTGGCCTAGTTGTGATACAGAGGAAGGTGTAGAAATAGATAGATACGATGCCGCCCCCACCCCCTCCCATCCCCCAGGGAAATATCAGGATGCAAGGGGGGGGGGTGGAGAGTATTTTACTTCAACTGAGTCTGTTAAGTAATTAGTCGTAGAGCATTCGGCGGACAGCCACTCTCCCCCTTCTCTCTCTTCTCTTACCTCACTCTGTTTCATTTGACTCTGTCCTACAGTCACACCCTTGCACAACTTTCACACGCGCCCTCGTGGTAAAGCCCTTCCATTGCACTTTGGTTGGGCTAGCTTCTGAGGGCGCACAAACCTAGCATAGGTACATACAGATGCACACATGCATCCAAGCACTGGTTTATGCGTCCTGATATCGCCCAATTAACTACGGTCTGGGGTGGAAAATGGCGCGCCTCCGCCAGTAGAAACTAGTGAGGCAAACATCTAAGCAAAAAAAAATAAAAAAATAAGTAATTAGTCATGTACATACAAAAATCCCATACATTTTTCTTAAGTTTTAAATCTATTAACATTGTCTATAACATTTGTAAATCTGTAAATATTTCAAGTACATGTATATGTTCTACTATAGACAAATATTACTGGTTTTTAAAATCTTAAATACATATTATTTGGAACGCACTTTTTTGAGTCAGACAATATTGGAAAAGGGGAGGCGGGTAGAAATGACGTTCTGACATATTGTGAAACGGGTGCATCGGGCATAAATGATTGAAGACCCCTGGGATAGATGAGTCAATGCCACATCTAGTTTGGTGGTTTTCTCGGAGTTCAGCCCTCTAACGAGTGAAGTGTATTTAGCACTGCACACGAGTTTAGGTTGGACATGCTCGCATACACAGAGATAATCAGAAGTATTTTATGTAGTTTATCGGTGTTTATTCAGTTTAGTGATTAGAGAGCTTGCTTCTCGTTACAAAGGTGCCAGGTTCGAATTTTGATCTCAACAAACTCCACTCTACCCTGCTGTAAATTGGTACCTGACTCTCATATCGAGACGACCAGATGTTGACAATGATGACTCGTCACCCCACTTCACAAACAGCTATGAGCTAGCCTAGTGATGTATCCAACACTTCATCGCCAAAGGCAGTATATGCATCAAACAAACTTCACCTTTAACCTGACCTTTCCTAAAAGAAGGTCATTCTCTACAGAACAGTAACAACATTGTTAGATGAATGTTGAAAGAGAAAGTTGAACGTCTAACATTTGTATTTTTGAGCAGTCTTATAGAAAAGAAGCCATGTTATTGTTGTCTTTATTAACAGTGAAAAGTAAACGTGGTCCCATTATGAGACAGTGTCGTGGAGGTCGGGAATTAAAAAAAAAGGGGGGGGGGGGGGGGGAGGGGAATTTGTATATTTTTTTCGTACCGGGTCTCATTCTTAATGTAGGATGATATTCAATACCCTTCTACTCTACTAACCTTCCCTATATATATCTATATCATTCTTAATGTAGGATGATATTCAATACCCTTCCACTCTACTAACCTTCCCTATATATATCTATATCATTCTTAATGTAGGATGATATTCAATACCCTTCTACTCTACTAACCTTCCCTATATATATCTATATCATTCTTAATGTAGGATGATATTCAATACCCTTCTACTCTACTAACCTTCCCTATATATATCTATATCATTCTTAATGTAGGATGATATTCAATACCCTTCTACTCTACTAACCTTCCCTATATATATCTATATCATTCTTAATGTAGGATGATATTCAATACCCTTCCACTCTACTAACCTTCCCTATATATATCTATATCATTCTTAATGTAGGATGATATTCAATACCCTTCTACTCTAATGGCCTTCCTTATTTGTGACAGTCGCCGATTTATAGGTGGGCAGACTAGCTCTTGACATAGACTATAAAATCTATCCGGGAAACCAAAGTACAATATAAAGTAGTCCCAGAGCAGGTTATTGTTGTTCAGGAAGAGGTCCGAAAGATTTCAGTGTAGTAGGTCTCAGCTTTTTTTTTTTACAAAGGGTGACTAGTCTCCTTCCTCACTGCCTTGTCTTCCTTAGCATTAAGTATTTACAGACAGGTATACTTCAGTTTGAGAATTAGATGGTCGCATGTTTACAATAAAAGTTTACTAATCGAGTGGACACGGGTTCACATCCATGGTACGGCAAAAGGTTTTTTTCCCTGACCACTGTAAAATACAAATATCTATCCTGTACACTGCGTAGTGGCTGTAGGTGTAAGTGACGTTTATTCTTCAGTCCTATCAATCTACCTGCTAGTGGGCTGCAACGATAAAAACAAACGTCTTTATGATACCTGTTCAAAAACATGAAATATTGGATCGTGTCGCAAGCGAGGAGCGAATTTCTACCTTCTTCCTGAAAATCACGTGCTCTAACCATACTGCCACTAGAAAAAAAATAATACAAATTCTTCTCTCTGGATTATTCTGCCGAAAGTCCGTGCTCCATCAAAAGAAACCAGAAAAATGAAGCTCAGGGACCAAGACAATCGTTTCATGGGCTTCTGTCATCTGTCATCTTGGGAAACAATTTGGAACTTTAGTGGTTTAATGATGACAACACGATGCCATTCATTATCTTCTGATGTCTCTGCTTGTACAAGTTGTCCTAGAAACCCAGCCATGGCAACGACGGTAGTCCGTCCTGACTGGAGGTCACCACTTTTCATATTCTCCATACATCAGTTTTTAATCTCTCAAATTTTTACTGCAAAGATTTCTGGAATGTTCGACACATTCTTCGCTGTTCCGTGCGCCCTCACGAATAATGTTGAATTTGTTTCATGTGGCAACGATATTGGGTCTATGCCCCTTGTCGGATACGTTGTTGTCTTACCAGTTGTAAATTGGTACCTGGCTTCCAGTTAAAGGATATCTTCTTCTTCTTCTTCTTCTTCTTCTTCTTCTTCTTCTTCTTAGTACGCTGTCAGACGTCAACCTGTATTTTTTTCGAAACAAAGCAGCGGTCATCCTGAGGCTGTCGACACTGCCATATAGCGTGTCTAGTGTTGCCACTGGTGATGGCCACATGTGCTTTCTCTGATCCTCGTATGTCCGGCAGTTTTGCAGCAAATGTTCCGCGGTCATTTTCCCGGTACCACACGTGCATTCGTCAGTGCCACCTATCTTCAATTTATTGAAAAGGTGGTACCTAAGTCTGTTGTGGCCCGTGCTGAGTCTGAAGATCACGACCTGCTCTCTTCTGTTCAACTGGTAATAGGCATCGTTTTTTGTGTAGCCAGTATGTTCTGTTTCCCATTTGGCCATGTATCTGGCTCTAATAAGCCTTTTGGACTCTTCGTAGGTCATACTAGCATCTGGTTGTGGTAGTCTTGCACCTTCTTTTGAAGGCCTATCTGCCTCCTCGTTGCCTTGGATGTTACAGTGGGATGGAACCCACTGTACCACTACTCTTTTTGGTGCGGACTGCTGGCATAGTTGACAGAGTACTGCTCTTAAATCATTAAGTTCAGTATTTTTCTGGCTTTTTAGTGCTCAGTTAAAGGAGATAAAACAGCAAGACAGGGGCAAGGACCGTAATACTCGATTTACAATTATTTTGACCCTTACTAAGTGATTGATCATGTGTTTATAATAATAACAGTTCTGTAAGACTAGTGTTACGTGTTTACATTTACACACCATCTACTTTGAGAGGCCAATATAACAACACGGAAGCTTCCATAATATCCAGTCATGAACTGATGGGCTGGCCATGTGGTCTGTATGACTAACGATAGATAGGTGTCTTTCTAGTGGCCATACACATACAACCGCCCGCCAAGGAGACGGAGAGATGGTCTGCGCCACGAGATCATGGTACTCTATGGTGAAGGACAGACACAGATTCCAGAAGCATTAGGCTACCTGACATCAGACAACTGTGCCTAATTGAATACCAGGATTCAAGTCTTGAAGTAAGAACAAACTTAAAATGGGTCGAGTTCATTTTCTTTGGTCATTTGGCTGTACATTACTAAATCATGACTTCAGAAATAAAATATCCCTACATGACCTAAACCCATATTGTACCTACTTCTTTGTTAACAGTCTTCACACTAGTGCTAGGTTTCACCAGAGTGATGATCGGGCCAAACAGAAGTCATCCGTATGTCCAACCCTCCATGTCGTACGAGGCGACTAACAGTTCTGTTTCAACCTTCATGGCTGAAGACTCTCCAATTCATGCCATTATTTTGCCATAGTTCTAACAGGACGAACGTCTTCTGGGTTTGGACTAGCTTTCTGGATTTGAAACAAAGCTCTATATACAATTCCTCATATATTATGCAAGCATTAACAATTAAAGTACACATTCATAAAACAGCTCGAGCACACGTACAAGTAAATAGAAAGACGTGAAGAAAGCCTCAGCGCATTGAGCAAGAGAAGAACACTTAGAGTGTTTCCCTTTGAAGACCTACACGGTACAAGGAAAAAGAATGACTACAAATGAAAATGGGCTTCTTGTCTTGAAACCAACTGGTGATGATTGATAGGATGTTTCCACATAAAACATAAACAGAATGGAAGTCACCAGACCAAAATATAAACAAATTAATTATTATATTAATTATATATGTATATAAAAAAAGTTCAAATTATCATTACACGGTAATGTAACGAAACAGCTGTGACACGGCGTCTGACTGCCATTTCTGATTGCCAGAATAAACAAAAACTGAAAAGATATGCAGCAATATCGGATCAGTAAACAACAGTTTAAATACGTGAGACGAGTCTGGTCAAAAGGAACACAATATGAATTAATAGTTATGATATCAAATAGGCATAATATTTGATAGTAACTAGAATTAACTGAGAATGCATAAAAGTATTGACAACAGATACAACAAATATATAACGAGACTGATGGAAAAAATCTTGGAAACTAATATCACCAGCACATAACACGGATAACAACAAAAACTATACAAACGGCAAATGTTAGAAAATGAAGAAGTGAAGTTTCTTCGGAAACAAAACCACAAATACTAGAGCTGTAGCTCAGGAAATATACACTGACGACAACTTAGATGTAAGATAACTCATCAGAAGTGACAGCAATAATGGTATTGATGAGTTGGCAAGAGAGGCAGACGAAGAGAAAACAACAGGAAATATGCAAGACATGTGCAACATCACAAAGAGACAAACTTGATAATATAAGCAACTAAATAGCTTTAGTAAAGATGAACAAGAAATTAGCAACGCAAATGATCAGGTGAAAAGATGGAGATAATATTTGGAAGACCTTTTAAAAATAACAGCTCCACAAGATTCTCCAGACATTCTGTGGACCGAAAAGGAATTGCAAGTTTACTGCGAGAATTCAAAGAGAGAAGAAATTAAAGAAACCAAAATACTTCAGAAATATTGTAAAGCCATTGGCACAGATAGTATCTCAGCAGAAACAATCAAAGAAGACATAAACATTAAAACATAGATTTTAAACACATTAATTGGTACAGTTTGGGACAGAGAAGAAATACTGACTAACTGGAACTTATTACTTGGTACAGTTTGGGACAGAGAAGAAATACTGACTAACTGGAACTTATTACTTGGTACAGTTTGGGACAGAGAAGAAATACTGACTAACTGGAACTTATTACTTGGTACAGTTTGGGACAGAGAAGAAATACTGACTAACTGGAACTTATTACTTGGTACAGTTTGGGACAGAGAAGAAATACTGACTAACTGGAACTTATTACTTGGTACAGTTTGGGACAGAGAAGAAATACTGACTAACTGGAACTTATTACTTGGTACAGTTTGGGACAGAGAAGAAATACTGACTAACTGGAACTTATTACTTGGTACAGTTTGGGACAGAGAAGAAATACTGACTAACTGGAACTTATTACTTGGTACAGTTTGGGACAGAGAAGAAATACTGACTAACTGGAACTTATTACTTGGTACAGTTTGGGACAGAGAAGAAATACTGACTAACTGGAACTTATTACTTGGTACAGTTTGGGACAGAGAAGAAATACTGACTAACTGGAACTTATTACTTGGTACAGTTTGGGACAGAGAAGAAATACTGACTAACTGGAACTTATTACTTGGTACAGTTTGGGACAGAGAAGAAATACTGACTAACTGAAACTTATTACTTGGTACAGTTTGGATCTCATAAGAAATACTGGTTAACTGGAAGACAGTACTTGGTACAGTTTGGGACATATAAAAAATACGGGCTAACTGGGGAAATGGCTATATAGTGCAGTTACTAAGACGGGGAAATGGCTATATAGTTCAGTTACTAAGACGGGGAAATGGCTATATAGTGCAGTTACTAAGACGGGGAAATGGCTATATAGTGCAGTTACTAAGACGGGGAAATGGCTATATAGTGCAGTTACTAAGACGGGGAAATGGCTTTATAGTTCAGTTACTAAGACGGGGAAATGGCTATATAGTGCAGTTACTAAGACGGGGAAATGGCTATATAGTTCAGTTACTAAGACGGGGAAATGGCTTTATAGTTCAGTTACTAAGACGGGGAAATGGCTATATAGTGCAGTTACTAAGACGGGGAAATGGCTATATCGTGCAGTTACTAAGAAGGGGAAATGGCTATATAGTTCAGTTACTAAGACGGGGAAATGGCTATATAGTTCAGTTACTAAGACGGGGAAATGGCTATATAGTGCAGTTACTAAGACGGGGAAATGGCTATATAGTGCAGTTACTAAGACGGGGAAATGGCTATATAGTTCAGTTACTAAGACGGGGAAATGGCTATATAGTGCAGTTACTAAGACGGGGAAATGGCTATATAGAGCAGTTACTAAGACGGGGAAATGGCTATATAGTGCAGTTACTAAGACGGGGAAATGGCTATATAGTTCAGTTACTAAGACGGGGAAATGGTTATATAGTGCAGCTACTAAGACGGGGAAATGGCTATATAGTTCAGTTACTAAGACGGGGAAATGGCTATATAGTGCAGTTACTAAGACGGGGAAATGGCTATATAGTGCAGTTACAAAAACGAGGAAATGGCTATATAGTGCAGTTACTAAGACGGGGAAATGGCTATATAGTTCAGTTACTAAGACGGGGAAATGGCTATATAGTTCAGTTACTAAGACGGGGAAATGGCTATATAGTTCAGTTACTAAGACGGGGAAATGGCTATATAGTTCAGTTACTAAGACGAAGAAATGGCTATATAGTTCAGTTACTAAGACGGGGAAATGGCTATATAGTTCAGTTACTAAGACGGGGAAATGGCTATATAGTGCAGTCACTAAGACGGGGAAATGGCTATATAGTTCAGTTACTAAGACGGGGAAATGGCTATAAAGTTCAGTTACTAAGACGGGGAAATGGCTATATAGTTCAGTTACTAAGACGGGGAAATGGCTATATAGTTCAGTAACTAAGACGGGGAAATGGCTATATAGTGCAGTTACTAAAACGAGGAAATGGCTATATAGTGCAGTTACTAAGACGGGGAAATGGCTATATAGTTCAGTTACTAAGACGAAGAAATGGCTATATAGTTCAGTTACTAAGACGGGGAAATGGCTATATAGTTCAGTTACTAAGACGGGGAAATGGCTATATAGTGCAGTCACTAAGACGGGGAAATGGCTATATAGTTCAGTTACTAAGACGGGGAAATGGCTATAAAGTTCAGTTACTAAGACGGGGAAATGGCTATATAGTTCAGTTACTAAGACGGGGAAATGGCTATATAGTTCAGTAACTAAGACGGGGAAATGGCTATATAGTGCAGTTACTAAGACGGGGAAATGGCTATATAGTTCAGTTACTAAGACGGGGAAATGGCTATATAGTGCAGTTACTAAGACGGGGAAATAGCTATATAGTGCAGTTACTAAGATGGGGAAATGGCTATATAGTGCAGTTACTAAGACGGGGAAATGGCTATATAGTGCAGTTACTAAGACGGGGAAATAGCTATATAGTGCAGTTACTAAGACGGGGAAATAGCTATATAGTGCAGTTACTAAGACGGGGAAATGGCTATATAGTTCAGTTACTAAGACGGGGAAATGGCTATATAGTTCAGTTACTAATACGGGGAAATGGCTATATAGTTCAGTTACTAAGTCGGGGAAATGGCTATATAGTTCAGTTGCTAAGACGGGGAAATGGCTATATAGTTCAGTTACTAAGACGGGGAAATGGCTATATAGTGCAGTTACTAAGACGGGGAAATGGCTATATAGTGCAGTTACTAAGACGGGGAAATGGCTATATAGTGCAGTTACTAAGACGGGGAAATGGCTATATAGTTCAGTTACTAAGACGGGGAAATGGCTATATAGTTCAGTTACTAAGACGGGGAAATGGCTATAAAGTTCAGTTACTAAGACGGGGAAATGGCTATATAGTTCAGTTACTAAGACGGGGAAATGGCTATATAGTTCAGTAACTAAGACGGGGAAATGGCTATATAGTGCAGTTACTAAGACGGGGAAATGGCTATATAGTTCAGTTACTAAGACGGGGAAATGGCTATATAGTGCAGTTACTAAGACGGGGAAATGGCTATATAGTTCAGTTACTAAGACGAAGAAATGGCTATATAGTTCAGTTACTAAGACGGGGAAATGGCTATATAGTTCAGTTACTAAGACGGGGAAATGGCTATATAGTGCAGTCACTAAGACGGGGAAATGGCTATATAGTTCAGTTACTAAGACGGGGAAATGGCTATAAAGTTCAGTTACTAAGACGGGGAAATGGCTATATAGTTCAGTTACTAAGACGGGGAAATGGCTATATAGTTCAGTAACTAAGACGGGGAAATGGCTATATAGTGCAGTTACTAAGACGGGGAAATGGCTATATAGTTCAGTTACTAAGACGAGGAAATGGCTATATAGTGCAGTTACTAAGACGGGGAAATAGCTATATAGTGCAGTTACTAAGATGGGGAAATGGCTATATAGTGCAGTTACTAAGACGGGGAAATGGCTATATAGTGCAGTTACTAAGACGGGGAAATAGCTATATAGTGCAGTTACTAAGACGGGGAAATAGCTATATAGTGCAGTTACTAAGACGGGGAAATGGCTATATAGTTCAGTTACTAAGACGGGGAAATGGCTATATAGTTCAGTTACTAATACGGGGAAATGGCTATATAGTTCAGTTACTAAGTCGGGGAAATGGCTATATAGTTCAGTTGCTAAGACAGGGAAATGGCTATATAGTTCAGTTACTAAGACGGGGAAATGGCTATATAGTGCAGTTACTAAGACGGGGAAATGGCTATATAGTGCAGTTACTAAGACGGGGAAATGGCTATATAGTGCAGTTACTAAGACGGGGAAATGGCTATATAGTTCAGTTACTAAGACGGGGAAATGGCTATATAGTTCAGTTACTAAGACGGGGAAATGGCTATATAGTTCAGTTACTAAGACGGGGAAATGGCTATTTAGTTCAGTTACTAAGACGGGAAAATGGCTATATAGTTCAGTTACTAAGACGGGGAAATGGCTATATAGTTCAGTTACTAAGACGGGGAAATGGCTATATAGTGCAGTCACTAAGACGGGGAAATGGCTATATATTTCAGTAACTAAGACGGGGAAATGGCTATAAAGTTCAGTTAATAAGACGGGGAAATGGCTATATAGTTCAGTTACTAAGACGGGGAAATGGCTATATAGTTCAATTACTAAGACGGGGAAATGGCTATATAGTTCAGTTACTAAGACGGGGAAATGGCTATATAGTTCAGTTACTAAGACGGGGAAATGGCTATATAGTTCAGTTACTAAGACGGGGAAATGGCTATATAGTTCAGTTACTAAGACGGGGAAATGGCAATATAGTTCAGTTACTAAGATGGGGAAATGGCTATATAGTTCAGTTACTAAGACGGGGAAATGGCTATATAGTTCAGTTACTAAGACGGTGAAAGGGCTATTTAGCTCGGTTACTCAGACGGGGAAATGGCTATATAGTTCAGTTACTAAGACGGGGAAATGGCTATATAGTTCAGTTACTAAGACGGGGAAATGGCTATATAGTTCAGTTACTAAGACGGGGAAATGGCTATATAGTGTAGTTACTAAGACGGGGAAATGGCTATTTAGTTCAGTTACTAAGACGGGGAAATGGCTATATAGTTCAGTTACTAAGACGGGGAAATGGCTATATAGTGCAGTTACTAAGACGGGGAAATGGCTATATAGTTCAGTTACTAAGACGGAGAAATGGCTATATAGTGCAGTTACTAAGACGGGGAAATGGCTATATAGTTCAGTTACTAAGACGGGGAAACGCTTTATAGTTCAGTTACTAAGACGGGGAAATGGCTATATAGTGCAGTTACTAAGACGGGGAAATGGCTATATAGTGCAGTTACTAAGAAGGGGAAATGGCTATATAGTTCAGTTACTAAGACGGGGAAATGGCTATATAGTTCAGTTACTAAGACGGGGAAATGGCTATATAGTGCAGTTACTAAGACGGGGAAATTGCTATATAGTGCAGTTACTAAGACAGGGAAATGGCTATATAGTTCAGTTACTAAGACGGGGAAATGGCTATATAGTGCAGTTACTAAGACGGGGAAATGGCTATATAGTGCAGTTACTAAGACGGGGAAATGGCTATATAGTTCAGTTACTAAGACGGGGAAATGGCTATATAGTTCAGTTACTAAGACGGGGAAATGGCTATATAGTGCAGTTACTAAGACGGGGAAATGGCTATATAGTTCAGTTACTAAGACGGGGAAATGGCTATATAGTGCAGTTACTAAGACGGGGAAATGGCGATATAGTGCAGTTACTAAGACGGGGAAATGGCTATATAGTGCAGTTACTAAGACGGGGAAATGGCTATATAGTTCAGTTACTAAGACGGGGAAATGGCTATATAGTTCAGTTACTAAGACGGGGAAATGGCTATATAGTTCAGTTACTAAGACGGGGAAATGGCTATATAGTTCAGTTACTAAGACGGGGAAATGGCTATATAGTTCAGTTACTAAGACGGGGAAATGGCTATATAGTTCAGTTACTAAGACGGGGAAATGGCTATATAGTGCAGTCACTAAGACGGGGAAATGGCTATATAGTTCAGTTACTAAGACGGGGAAATGGCTATAAAGTTCAGTTACTAAGACGGGGAAATGGCTATATAGTTCAGTTACTAAGACGGGGAAATGGCTATATAGTTCAGTTACTAAGACGGGGAAATGGCTATATAGTTCAGTTACTAAGACGGGGAAATCGTTATATAGTTCAGTTACTAAGACGGGGAAATGGCTATATAGTTTAGTTACTAAGACGGGGAAATGGCTATATAGTTCAGTTACTAAGACGGGGAAATGGCTATTTAGTTCAGTTACTAAGACGGGGAAATGGCTATATAGTTCAGTTACTAAGACGGGGAAATGGCTATATAGTGCAGTTACTAAGACGGGGAAATGGCTTTATAGTTCAGTTACTAAGACGGGGAAATGGCTATATAGTGCAGTTACTAAGACGGGGAAATGGCTATATAGTTCAGTTACTAAGACGGGGAAATGGCTTTATAGTTCAGTTACTAAGACGGGGAAATGGCTATATAGTGCAGTTACTAAGACGGGGAAATGGCTATATCGTGCAGTTACTAAGAAGGGGAAATGGCTATATAGTTCAGTTACTAAGACGGGGAAATGGCTATATAGTTCAGTTACTAAGACGGGGAAATGGCTATATAGTGCAGTTACTAAGACGGGGAAATGGCTATATAGTGCAGTTACTAAGACGGGGAAATGGCTATATAGTTCAGTTACTAAGACGGGGAAATGGCTATATAGTGCAGTTACTAAGACGGGGAAATGGCTATATAGTGCAGTTACTAAGACGGGGAAATGGCTATATAGTGCAGTTACTAAGACGGGGAAATGGCTATATAGTTCAGTTACTAAGACGGGGAAATGGTTATATAGTGCAGCTACTAAGACGGGGAAATGGCTATATAGTTCAGTTACTAAGACGGGGAAATGGCTATATAGTGCAGTTACTAAGACGGGGAAATGGCTATATAGTGCAGTTACAAAAACGAGGAAATGGCTATATAGTGCAGTTACTAAGACGGGGAAATGGCTATATAGTTCAGTTACTAAGACGGGGAAATGGCTATATAGTTCAGTTACTAAGACGGGGAAATGGCTATATAGTTCAGTTACTAAGACGGGGAAATGGCTATATAGTTCAGTTACTAAGACGAAGAAATGGCTATATAGTTCAGTTACTAAGACGGGGAAATGGCTATATAGTTCAGTTACTAAGACGGGGAAATGGCTATATAGTGCAGTCACTAAGACGGGGAAATGGCTATATAGTTCAGTTACTAAGACGGGGAAATGGCTATAAAGTTCAGTTACTAAGACGGGGAAATGGCTATATAGTTCAGTTACTAAGACGGGGAAATGGCTATATAGTTCAGTAACTAAGACGGGGAAATGGCTATATAGTGCAGTTACTAAAACGAGGAAATGGCTATATAGTGCAGTTACTAAGACGGGGAAATGGCTATATAGTTCAGTTACTAAGACGAAGAAATGGCTATATAGTTCAGTTACTAAGACGGGGAAATGGCTATATAGTTCAGTTACTAAGACGGGGAAATGGCTATATAGTGCAGTCACTAAGACGGGGAAATGGCTATATAGTTCAGTTACTAAGACGGGGAAATGGCTATAAAGTTCAGTTACTAAGACGGGGAAATGGCTATATAGTTCAGTTACTAAGACGGGGAAATGGCTATATAGTTCAGTAACTAAGACGGGGAAATGGCTATATAGTGCAGTTACTAAGACGGGGAAATGGCTATATAGTTCAGTTACTAAGACGGGGAAATGGCTATATAGTGCAGTTACTAAGACGGGGAAATAGCTATATAGTGCAGTTACTAAGATGGGGAAATGGCTATATAGTGCAGTTACTAAGACGGGGAAATGGCTATATAGTGCAGTTACTAAGACGGGGAAATAGCTATATAGTGCAGTTACTAAGACGGGGAAATAGCTATATAGTGCAGTTACTAAGACGGGGAAATGGCTATATAGTTCAGTTACTAAGACGGGGAAATGGCTATATAGTTCAGTTACTAATACGGGGAAATGGCTATATAGTTCAGTTACTAAGTCGGGGAAATGGCTATATAGTTCAGTTGCTAAGACGGGGAAATGGCTATATAGTTCAGTTACTAAGACGGGGAAATGGCTATATAGTGCAGTTACTAAGACGGGGAAATGGCTATATAGTGCAGTTAGTAAGACGGGGAAATGGCTATATAGTGCAGTTACTAAGACGGGGAAATGGCTATATAGTTCAGTTACTAAGACGGGGAAATGGCTATATAGTTCAGTTACTAAGACGGGGAAATGGCTATATAGTTCAGTTACTAAGACGGGGAAATGGCTATAAAGTTCAGTTACTAAGACGGGGAAATGGCTATATAGTTCAGTTACTAAGACGGGGAAATGGCTATATAGTTCAGTAACTAAGACGGGGAAATGGCTATATAGTGCAGTTACTAAGACGGGGAAATGGCTATATAGTTCAGTTACTAAGACGGGGAAATGGCTATATAGTGCAGTTACTAAGACGGGGAAATGGCTATATAGTTCAGTTACTAAGACGAAGAAATGGCTATATAGTTCAGTTACTAAGACGGGGAAATGGCTATATAGTTCAGTTACTAAGACGGGGAAATGGCTATATAGTGCAGTCACTAAGACGGGGAAATGGCTATATAGTTCAGTTACTAAGACGGGGAAATGGCTATAAAGTTCAGTTACTAAGACGGGGAAATGGCTATATAGTTCAGTTACTAAGACGGGGAAATGGCTATATAGTTCAGTAACTAAGACGGGGAAATGGCTATATAGTGCAGTTACTAAGACGGGGAAATGGCTATATAGTTCAGTTACTAAGACGGGGAAATGGCTATATAGTGCAGTTACTAAGACGGGGAAATAGCTATATAGTGCAGTTACTAAGATGGGGAAATGGCTATATAGTGCAGTTACTAAGACGGGGAAATGGCTATATAGTGCAGTTACTAAGACGGGGAAATAGCTATATAGTGCAGTTACTAAGACGGGGAAATAGCTATATAGTGCAGTTACTAAGACGGGGAAAGGGCTATATAGTTCAGTTACTAAGACGGGGAAATGGCTATATAGTTCAGTTACTAATACGGGGAAATGGCTATATAGTTCAGTTACTAAGTCGGGGAAATGGCTATATAGTTCAGTTGCTAAGACGGGGAAATGGCTATATAGTTCAGTTACTAAGACGGGGAAATGGCTATATAGTGCAGTTACTAAGACGGGGAAATGGCTATATAGTGCAGTTACTAAGACGGGGAAATGGCTATATAGTGCAGTTACTAAGACGGGGAAATGGCTATATAGTTCAGTTACTAAGACGGGGAAATGGCTATATAGTTCAGTTACTAAGACGGGGAAATGGCTATATAGTTCAGTTACTAAGACGGGGAAATGGCTATTTAGTTCAGTTACTAAGACGGGAAAATGGCTATATAGTTCAGTTACTAAGACGGGGAAATGGCTATATAGTTCAGTTACTAAGACGGGGAAATGGCTATATAGTGCAGTCACTAAGACGGGGAAATGGCTATATATTTCAGTAACTAAGACGGGGAAATGGCTATAAAGTTCAGTTAATAAGACGGGGAAATGGCTATATAGTTCAGTTACTAAGACGGGGAAATGGCTATATAGTTCAATTACTAAGACGGGGAAATGGCTATATAGTTCAGTTACTAAGACGGGGAAATGGCTATATAGTTCAGTTACTAAGACGGGGAAATGGCTATATAGTTCAGTTACTAAGACGGGGAAATGGCTATATAGTTCAGTTACTAAGACGGGGAAATGGCAATATAGTTCAGTTACTAAGATGGGGAAATGGCTATATAGTTCAGTTACTAAGACGGGGAAATGGCTATATAGTTCAGTTACTAAGACGGTGAAAGGGCTATTTAGCTCGGTTACTCAGACGGGGAAATGGCTATATAGTTCAGTTACTAAGACGGGGAAATGGCTATATAGTTCAGTTACTAAGACGGGGAAATGGCTATATAGTTCAGTTACTGAGACGGGGAAATGGCTATATAGTGCAGTTACTAAGACGGGGAAATGGCTATATAGTTCAGTTACTAAGACGGGGAAATGGCTATATAGTGCAGTTACTAAGACGGGGAAATGGCGATATAGTGCAGTTACTAAGACGGGGAAATGGCTATATAGTGCAGTTACTAAGACGGGGAAATGGCTATATAGTTCAGTTACTAAGACGGGGAAATGGCTATATAGTTCAGTTACTAAGACGGGGAAATGGCTATATAGTTCAGTTACTAAGACGGGGAAATGGCTATATAGTTCAGTTACTAAGACTGGGAAATGGCTATATAGTTCAGTTACTAAGACGGGGAAATGGCTATATAGTTCAGTTACTAAGACGGGGAAATGGCTATATAGTGCAGTCACTAAGACGGGGAAATGGCTATATAGTTCAGTTACTAAGACGGGGAAATGGCTATAAAGTTCAGTTACTAAGACGGGGAAATGGCTATATAGTTCAGTTACTAAGACGGGGAAATGGCTATATAGTTCAGTTACTAAGACGGGGAAATGGCTATATAGTTCAGTTACTAAGACGGGGAAATCGTTATATAGTTCAGTTACTAAGACGGGGAAATGGCTATATAGTTCAGTTACTAAGACGGGGAAATGGCTATATAGTTCAGTTACTAAGACGGGGAAATGGCTATTTAGTTCAGTTACTAAGACGGGGAAATGGCTATATAGTTCAGTTACTAAGACGGGGAAATGGCTATATAGTTCAGTTACTAAGACGGGGAAATGGCTATTTAGTTCAGTTACTAAGACGGGGAAATGGCTATATAGTTCAGTTACTAAGACGGGGAAATGGCTATATAGTGTAGTTACTAAGACGGGGAAATGGCTATATAGTTCAGTTACTAAGACGGGGAAATGGCTATATAGTGCAGTTACTAAGACGGGGAAATAGCTATATAGTGCAGTTACTAAGATGGGGAAATGGCTATATAGTGCAGTTACTAAGACGGGGAAATGGCTATATAGTGCAGTTACTAAGACGGGGAAATAGCTATATAGTGCAGTTACTAAGACATGGAAATAGCTATATAGTGCAGTTACTAAGACGGGGAAATGGCTATATAGTTCAGTTACTAAGACGGGGAAATGGCTATATAGTTCAGTTACTAATACGGGGAAATGGCTATATAGTTCAGTTACTAAGTCGGGGAAATGGCTATATAGTTCAGTTGCTAAGACGGGGAAATGGCTATATAGTTCAGTTACTAAGACGGGGAAATGGCTATATAGTGCAGTTACTAAGACGGGGAAATGGCTATATAGTGCAGTTACTAAGACGGGGAAATGGCTATATAGTGCAGTTACTAAGACGGGGAAATGGCTATATAGTTCAGTTACTAAGACGGGGAAATGGCTATATAGTTCAGTTACTAAGACGGGGAAATGGCTATATAGTTCAGTTACTAAGACGGGGAAATGGCTATAAAGTTCAGTTACTAAGACGGGGAAATGGCTATATAGTTCAGTTACTAAGACGGGGAAATGGCTATATAGTTCAGTAACTAAGACGGGGAAATGGCTATATAGTGCAGTTACTAAGACGGGGAAATGGCTATATAGTTCAGTTACTAAGACGGGGAAATGGCTATATAGTGCAGTTACTAAGACGGGGAAATGGCTATATAGTTCAGTTACTAAGACGAAGAAATGGCTATATAGTTCAGTTACTAAGACGGGGAAATGGCTATATAGTTCAGTTACTAAGACGGGGAAATGGCTATATAGTGCAGTCACTAAGACGGGGAAATGGCTATATAGTTCAGTTACTAAGACGGGGAAATGGCTATAAAGTTCAGTTACTAAGACGGGGAAATGGCTATATAGTTCAGTTACTAAGACGGGGAAATGGCTATATAGTTCAGTAACTAAGACGGGGAAATGGCTATATAGTGCAGTTACTAAGACGGGGAAATGGCTATATAGTTCAGTTACTAAGACGGGGAAATGGCTATATAGTGCAGTTACTAAGACGGGGAAATAGCTATATAGTGCAGTTACTAAGATGGGGAAATGGCTATATAGTGCAGTTACTAAGACGGGGAAATGGCTATATAGTGCAGTTACTAAGACGGGGAAATAGCTATATAGTGCAGTTACTAAGACGGGGAAATAGCTATATAGTGCAGTTACTAAGACGGGGAAATGGCTATATAGTTCAGTTACTAAGACGGGGAAATGGCTATATAGTTCAGTTACTAATACGGGGAAATGGCTATATAGTTCAGTTACTAAGTCGGGGAAATGGCTATATAGTTCAGTTGCTAAGACGGGGAAATGGCTATATAGTTCAGTTACTAAGACGGGGAAATGGCTATATAGTGCAGTTACTAAGACGGGGAAATGGCTATATAGTGCAGTTACTAAGACGGGGAAATGGCTATATAGTGCAGTTACTAAGACGGGGAAATGGCTATATAGTTCAGTTACTAAGACGGGGAAATGGCTATATAGTTCAGTTACTAAGACGGGGAAATGGCTATATAGTTCAGTTACTAAGACGGGGAAATGGCTATTTAGTTCAGTTACTAAGACGGGAAAATGGCTATATAGTTCAGTTACTAAGACGGGGAAATGGCTATATAGTTCAGTTACTAAGACGGGGAAATGGCTATATAGTGCAGTCACTAAGACGGGGAAATGGCTATATATTTCAGTAACTAAGACGGGGAAATGGCTATAAAGTTCAGTTAATAAGACGGGGAAATGGCTATATAGTTCAGTTACTAAGACGGGGAAATGGCTATATAGTTCAATTACTAAGACGGGGAAATGGCTATATAGTTCAGTTACTAAGACGGGGAAATGGCTATATAGTTCAGTTACTAAGACGGGGAAATGGCTATATAGTTCAGTTACTAAGACGGGGAAATGGCTATATAGTTCAGTTACTAAGACGGGGAAATGGCAATATAGTTCAGTTACTAAGATGGGGAAATGGCTATATAGTTCAGTTACTAAGACGGGGAAATGGCTATATAGTTCAGTTACTAAGACGGTGAAAGGGCTATTTAGCTCGGTTACTCAGACGGGGAAATGGCTATATAGTTCAGTTACTAAGACGGGGAAATGGCTATATAGTTCAGTTACTAAGACGGGGAAATGGCTATATAGTTCAGTTACTAAGACGGGGAAATGGCTATATAGTGCAGTTACTAAGACGGGGAAATGGCTATATAGTTCAGTTACTAAGACGGGGAAATGGCTATATAGTGCAGTTACTAAGACGGGGAAATGGCGATATAGTGCAGTTACTAAGACGGGGAAATGGCTATATAGTGCAGTTACTAAGACGGGGAAATGGCTATATAGTTCAGTTACTAAGACGGGGAAATGGCTATATAGTTCAGTTACTAAGACGGGGAAATGGCTATATAGTTCAGTTACTAAGACGGGGAAATGGCTATATAGTTCAGTTACTAAGACGGGGAAATGGCTATATAGTTCAGTTACTAAGACGGGGAAATGGCTATATAGTTCAGTTACTAAGACGGGGAAATGGCTATATAGTGCAGTCACTAAGACGGGGAAATGGCTATATAGTTCAGTTACTAAGACGGGGAAATGGCTATAAAGTTCAGTTACTAAGACGGGGAAATGGCTATATAGTTCAGTTACTAAGACGGGGAAATGGCTATATAGTTCAGTTACTAAGACGGGGAAATGGCTATATAGTTCAGTTACTAAGACGGGGAAATCGTTATATAGTTCAGTTACTAAGACGGGGAAATGGCTATATAGTTCAGTTACTAAGACGGGGAAATGGCTATATAGTTCAGTTACTAAGACGGGGAAATGGCTATTTAGTTCAGTTACTAAGACGGGGAAATGGCTATATAGTTCAGTTACTAAGACGGGGAAATGGCTATATAGTTCAGTTACTAAGACGGGGAAATGGCTATTTAGTTCAGTTACTAAGACGGGGAAATGGCTATATAGTTCAGTTACTAAGACGGGGAAATGGCTATATAGTGTAGTTACTAAGACGGGGAAATGGCTATATAGTTCAGTTACTAAGACGGGGAAATGGCTATATAGTTCAGTTACTAAGACGGGGAAATGGCTATATAGTGCAGTTACTAAGACGGGGAAATGGCTATATAGTTCAGTTACTAAGACGGGGAAATGGCTATATAGTTCAGTTACTAAGACGGGGAAATGGCTATATAGTTCAGTTACTTAGACGGGGAAATGGCTATATAGTGCAGTTACTAAGACGGGGAAATAGCTATATAGTGCAGTTATTAAGACGGGGAAATGGCTATATAGTGCAGTTACTAAGACGGGGAAATGGCTATATAGTTCAGTTACTAAGACGGGGAAATGGCTATATAGTTCAGTTACTAAGACGGGGAAATGGCTATATAGTTCAGTTACTAAGTCGGGGAAATGGCTATATAGTTCAATTACTAAGACGGGGAAATGGCTATATAGTTCAGTTACTAAGACGGGGAAATGGCTATTTAGTTCAGTTACTAAGACGGGGAAATGGCTATATAGTTCAGTAACTAAGACGGGGAAATGGCTATATAGTTCAGTTACTAAGACGGGGAAATGGCTATTTAGTTCAGTTACTAAGACGGGGAAATGGCTATATAGTTCAGTTACTAAGACGGGGAAATGGCTATATAGTGTAGTTACTAAGACGGGGAAATGGCTATATAGTTCAGTTACTAAGACGGGGAAATGGCTATATAGTTCAGTTACTAAGACGGGGAAATGGCTATATAGTGCAGTTACTAAGACGGGGAAATGGCTATATAGTTCAGTTACTAAGACGGGGAAATGGCTATATAGTTCAGTTACTAAGACGGGGAAATGGCTATATAGTTCAGTTACTAAGACGGGGAAATGGCTATATAGTGCAGTTACTAAGACGGGGAAATAGCTATATAGTGCAGTTATTAAGACGGGGAAATGGCTATATAGTGCAGTTACTAAGACGGGGAAATGGCTATATAGTTCAGTTACTAAGACGGGGAAATGGCTATATAGTTCAGTTACTAAGACGGGGAAATGGCTATATAGTTCAGTTACTAAGTCGGGGAAATGGCTTTATAGTTCAATTACTAAGACGGGGAAATGGCTATATAGTTCAGTTACTAAGACGGGGAGACCTGCAACAGTCTACAAATTGTACAGGAAAATGAAAAATGGAAAATGATTGAAAATGATCATAATAAAGAGACGAAATGATGCCATTGACAGAGAGCTGAGGGAAGACTGTATTCTTAGTTCTTATTAGACCTGTACTTCTACAGGTTCTTAAGCTCTTGTACAGGTCCCATCTCTGGTGTGAGCTGGATGTAGCCAGGAGGAGGATGTCTTGCTTTGCGGGCTAGGGTCGAGCAGCTTATTACTTCACTTTGGAGGGTGGGTTAGCTGATGTGCAAGTCCATCTTAATAGGCTCAAATACTAGAGCAAAGTAGACCAGTAGCCTGTTAGACGCCATCTATGCTGCTCTTAACAAACCACCTAACCATGGCCGGTGCTATGCCACGTCACACAGTTAGTGAAGGCAGTGCAGGCTTTCGAAACATTACATCTCGCTTCCATCAGATAGCTTCACTCAAGTTTGTAGCTTAACTATGCATGTGGCGGAACACCAGTTTGTATCTGATTAGTGGACTATGAAGAGTCATTTGACAGTTTTTCAGGGGACGACGTAGCCTAATGGTTAAGTGGAACGGCTCCCAACCCGAAGGTGTTGGGTTCGATCCCCATCACATCACCGGCCGTTACCCAGGAGGAAGCAGACCCTGACATAAAATGAATGCTGAAGTTGGATGCACCGGGCCGACATACGCAAAATAAAAGCCACAGTGCAACCACACCACCTTGGTGATTAGAGAAATAAGGCGAACGCAACAAACAAACAAAAATTTGACAGTTTAAACAGAGAATCATTTTGACAGTTGCCCAGGCAATATGGACTGTCAATGACGTTTCTTATCATAATTAATGAAGCGTATGAATTCATGAAATGTAGAATTTGACATGAAAGTCGGTAATTAGACAATAACTGGTGTGCGACAAGGATGTCTCTTACCATACTTTCTCTTTCTGCTGGCTATTGACTGAGTTATAAAGATACCAACAAATGTGCT
Source organism: Ariolimax columbianus (assembly GCA_036924085.1). Lineage (NCBI taxonomy): Eukaryota > Metazoa > Mollusca > Gastropoda > Stylommatophora > Arionidae > Ariolimax > Ariolimax columbianus. Next base: position 79,279,708 of record JAVGWX010000007.1, on the reverse strand, counting down.
ACACGGATGTCTCTTACCATACTTTCTCTTTCTGCTGGCTATTGACTGAGTTATAAAGATACCAACAAATGTGCTACAAGGATGTCTCTTACCATACTTTCTCTTTCTGCTGGCTATTGACTGAGTTATAAAGATACCAACAAATGTGCTACAAGGATGTCTCTTACCATACTTTCTCTTTCTGCTGGCTATTGACTGAGTTATAAAGATACCAACAAATGTGCTACAAGGATGTCTCTTACCATACTTTCTCTTTCTGCTGGCTATTGACTGGGTTATAAAGATACCAACAAATGTGCTACAAGGATGTCTCTTACCATACTTTCTCTTTCTGCTGGCTATTGACTGAGTTATAAAGATACCAACAAATGTGCTACAAGGATGTCTCTTACCATACTTTCTCTTTCTGCTGGCTATTGACTGAGTTATAAAGATACCAACAAATGTGCTACAAGGATGTCTCTTACCATACTTTCTCTTTCTGCTGGCTATTGACTGAGTTATAAAGATACCAACAAATGTGCTACAAGGATGTCTCTTACCATACTTTCTCTTTCTGCTGGCTATTGACTGAGTTATAAAGATACCAACAAATGTGCTACAAGGATGTCTCTTACCATACTTTCTCTTTCTGCTGGCTATTGACTGAGTTATAAAGATACCAACAAATGTGCTACAAGGATGTCTCTTACCATACTTTCTCTTTCTGCTGGCTATTGACTGAGTTATAAAGATACCAACAAATGTGCTACAAGGATGTCTCTTACCATACTTTCTCTTTCTGCTGGCTATTGACTGAGTTATAAAGATACCAACAAATGTGCTACAAGGATGTCTCTTACCATACTTTCTCTTTCTGCTGGCTATTGACTGAGTTATAAAGATACCAACAAATGTGCTACAAGGATGTCTCTTACCATACTTTCTCTTTCTGCTGGCTATTGACTGAGTTATAAAGATACCAACAAATGTGCTACAAGGATGTCTCTTACCATACTTTCTCTTTCTGCTGGCTATTGACTGAGTTATAAAGATACCAACAAATGTGCTACAAGGATGTCTCGTACCATAATTTCTCTTTCTGCTGGCTATTGACTGAGTTATAAAGATACCAACAAATGTGCTACAAGGATGTCTCGTACCATAATTTCTCTTTCTGCTGGCTACTGACTGAGTTATAAAGATACCAACAAATGTGCTACAAGGATGTCTCTTAAAATCCTTTCTCTTTCTGCTGGTTATTGACTGAGTTATAAAGATACCAACAACCTCGACAATGGAATTGAATGAACTAAGACAAGGGAACTTGCTGATCTGGACTTCACCAATGACTTGGCTGTACTGTCACATACCCGCAGGCAGATGCAAAACAGAATAAATATACTTTATTAGATGTCAGGAGAAATTAGGTTATAGAATGCGTCGAGTAATAGCAACAAGTTTTATGATACTAAATGCAACTTACAACAATCAAATTGTGTCATCACCCGTACAAGATGGAAAATCATTCATATACCTTGATAGCAATATAAACAAAAGGATAAAGATAACAAAATAAGAAAACAAAATGCTAAGGAACTGTCATCTTAATATGGAACATTTTGGGATCAAGATGCTGAGCAGCGCATGAACTGCAGTGGTCAGTGACCCATATCTGACTGCTAGTGTCAGGGCCGGCGAACCAGAGCTGCCAAGACCCTTCTACATCTCCACGCGGTGATCCTGGATAACATTCTGCTGCATAAGCCCTTTCAGGGTTTGGTAGCGGGACACTGAGAACGAACGAAGCCAAACCAAGCCAATATGGAACATTTTGAACTAAACAAATTACCTCCAAACACAAACATAAAAATGTGAAACTGCAATGTGAAGTCGGAACATTTGTTTGGTAATTAAATATGCAGAATAACAGAACCAGCAATCACACAGGTATGTACTTTCACAAATTGGTGCCTGTACAGAACAGAGGTATTGAAATGGTATGAAGATTGGTATGATGAGATTGAAATGGTATGATGAGATTGGTATGATGAGATTGGTATGATGAGATTGGTATGATGAGATTGGTATGATGAGATTGAAATGGTATGATGAGAATGGTATGATGAGATTGGTATGATGAGATTGGTATGATGAGATTGGTATGATGAGATTGGTATGATGAGATTGGTATGATGAGATTGGTATGATGAGATTGAAATGGTATGATGAGAATGGTATGATGAGATTGAAATGGTATGATGAGATTGGTATGATGAGATTGAAATGGTATGATGAGATTGGTATGATGAGATTGGTATGATGAGATTGGTATGATGAGATTGGTATGATGAGATTGGTATGATGAGATTGGTATGATGAGATTGAAATGGTATGATGAGAATGGTATGATGAGATTGGTATGATGAGATTGGTATGATGAGATTGGTATGATGAGATTGGTATGATGAGATTGGTATGATGAGATTGAAATGGTATGATGAGATTGGTATGATGAGATTGGTATGATGAGATTGGTATGATGAGATTGGTATGATGAGATTGAAATGGTATGATGAGAATGGTATGATGAGATTGGTATGATGAGATTGGTATGATGAGATTGGTATGATGAGATTGGTATGATGAGATTGGTATGATGAGATTGGTATGATGAGATTGGTATGATGAGATTGAAATGGTATGATGAGAATGGTATGATGAGATTGAAATGGTATGATGAGATTGGTATGATGAGATTGAAATGGTATGATGAGATTGGTATGATGAGATTGGTATGATGAGATTGGTATGATGAGATTGGTATGATGAGATTGGTATGATGAGATTGGTATGATGAGATTGAAATGGTATGATGAGAATGGTATGATGAGATTGGTATGATGAGATTGGTATGATGAGATTGGTATGATGAGATTGGTATGATGAGATTGGTATGATGAGATTGAAATGGTATGATGAGATTGGTATGATGAGATTGGTATGATGAGATTGGTATGATGAGATTGAAATGGTATGATGAGATTGGTATGATGAGATTGGTATGATGAGATTGAAATGGTATGATGAGATTGGTATGATGAGATTGGTATGATGAGATTGAAATGATAGGATGAGATTGAAATGGTATGATGAGATTGAAATGGTCTGATGAGATTGGTATGATGAGATTGAAATGGTCTGATGAGATTGGTATGATGAGATTGAAATGGTATGATGAGATTGAAATGGTATGATGAGATTGGTATGATGAGATTGAAATGATATGATGAGATTGAAATGATATGATGAGATTGAAATGGTATGATGAGATTGGTATGATGAGATTGAAATGATATGATGAGATTGAAATGATATGATGAGATTCAAATGGTCTGATGAGATTGAAATGGTCTGATGAGATTGAAATGGTCTGATGAGATTGGTATGATGAGATTGAAATGATAGGATGAGAATAGTAGCGGGGACATGTTGTAAGGCACCAGACAAATAGTGTTAGAACATGATGTGAAAAGAAGGCGCTGGCGATGGATTGGACACTCATTAATGAAACCAGCTGACACCATTACAAGACAGTCTGTGTTCTGGAATCCTCAAACCAAAAAGAAGCAGAGAAAGATCAAAACACAAATGGGGAATAGAGCTCGAGACAAACTTATGGCACATAGCAAAGACGTAGACAGAGCTGGAGTGGATGGCTCAAAACAGAAGGACGTGTATAGAAAAATGAGCTGTGCTCCAGGGAGAGCTGAAATGGTTTTGTTATTGATTGACTCTGCTAAAAGCTTAAATGTTTTTACTGATGAATAAAAGAGTTGTAGTTGCTATTTCTACGGACCCAGCAGCGCTAGGCTCTCGGCCACCAAACCAAAGCCATGTAATGATATTTGCATGTGTTTGTTAGTTGTTGCTTAGTGCCATACACAATGTTCCATTTATAAAAAGAGTGAATAAGTCGCTATCTCTGAAATCAGGAAAGATCGACTGCATATCTTTGATTCTAAATATGATTGATCAAAATAAGAGAATTATTAAACAACACCAAAACAAACAGCAGCTGCTATAAATTAAAACGAAATATATTTCTGACCAAATTCATCACAGTCCATGTTTGCTTAGCTATCACCTTCCATGTTTGCTTAGCTATCACCTTCCATGTTTGCTTAGCTATCACCATCGATGTTTGCTTAGCTATCACCTTCCACGTTTGCTTAGCTATCACCTTCCATGTTTGCTTAGCTATCACCTTCCATGTTTGCTTAGCTATCACCTTCCATGTTTGCTTAGCTACCACCTTCCATGTTTGCTTAGCTATCACCTTCCATGTTTGCTTAGCTATCACCTTCCATGTTTGCTTAGCTATCACCTTCCATGTTTGCTTAGGTATCACCTTCCATGTTTGCTTAGCTATCACCTTCCATGTTTGCTTAGCTATCACCTTCCATGTTTGCTTAGCTATCACCTTCCATGTTTGCTTAGATATCACCTTCCATGTTTGCTTAGCTATCACCTTCCATGTTTGCTTAGGTATCACCTTCCATGTTTGCTTAGCTATCACCTTCCATGTTTGCTTAGCTATCACCTTATATGTTTGCTTGGGTATCACCTTCCATGTTTGCTTAGCTATCACCTTCCACGTTTGCTTAGCAATCACCTTCCATGTTTGCTTAGCTATCACCTTCCATGTTTGCTTAGCTATCACCTTCGATGTTTGCTTAGCTATCACCTTCCACGTTTGCTAAGCTATCACCTTCCATGTTTGCTTAGGTATCACCTTCCATGTTTGCTTAGCTATCACCTTCCATGTTTGCTTAGCTATCACCTTCCATGTTTGCTTAGCTATCACCTTCCATGTTTGCTTAGATATCACCTTCCATGTTTGCTTAGCTATCACCTTCCATGTTTGCTTAGGTATCACCTTCCATGTTTGCTTAGCTATCACCTTCCATGTTTGCTTAGCTATCACCTTATATGTTTGCTTGGGTATCACCTTCCATGTTTGCTTAGCTATCACCTTCCACGTTTGCTTAGCAATTACCTTCCATGTTTGCTTAGCTATCACCTTCCATGTTTGCTTAGCTATCACCTTCCATGTTTGCTTAGCTATCACCTTCCATGTTTGCTTAGGTATCACCTTCCATGTTTGCTTAGCTATCACCTTCCATGTTTGCTTAGCTATCACCTTCCACGTTTGCTTAGCTATCACCTTCCATGTTTGCTTAGCTATCACCTTCCATGTTTGCCTAGCTATCACCTTCCATGTTTGCTTAGCTATCACCTTCCATGTTTGCTTAGCTATCACCTTCCATGTTTGCTTAGCTATCACCTTATATGTTTGCTTAGCTATCACCTTCCATGTTTGCTTAGCTATCACCTTCCATGTTTGCTTAGCTATCACCTTATATGTTTGCTTAGCTATCACCTTCCATGTTTGCTTAGCTATCACCTTCCATGTTTGCATAGGTATCACCTTCCATGTTTGCTTAGCTATCACCTTCCATGTTTGCTGAGCTATCACCTTCCATGTTTGCTGAGCTGTTTGGAAGATCACAACATACGTTTTATCGTATTTGTTTTTGTCATCTTAAACAAATACTTGCTGTATTTCAACACCGTATTATTCTGAGATGATTATTTCCACATTCAATGTCACATAGCTTATTCTAGCCATGTTGATGTATTTAAATAAGCCAATACATAAACATAACTGCAAAGAATGAAGGGCAGATAGAATATCAGAAATGCTTTAAAAAATTTATGAGTAAAAATGACCAAATAATATGAAGTAAATAAGTAATTTACCTGAGTGTTGTGTCAAATGGACAGAACATAACTACCGTAACCTGCCAAGCGTGTCGTAAGTAGCCCATTTGGGAAATCAGACTGATAAGAACCACTGCTGTAACCCCATGCTCACATAGAGTATCACTGAGTAAGGATAAGAGGAAATGTGTGGTTCCCAAACAGCTGAGTGAATGTTACCGGGTCTCGGAAGAGACATTTGTAACACTGCAACCTGCCAATAATGTCCTAAGAGTTCTGTGAATGTTACCGGGTCTCAGAAGAGACATTTGTAACACTGCAACCTGCCAATAATGTCCTAAGAGTCCTGTGAATGTTACCGGGTCTCGGAAGAGACATTAGTAACACTGCAACCTGCCAATAATGTCCTAAGAGTTCTGTGAATGTTACCGGGTCTCAGAAGAGACATTTGTAACACTGCAACCTGCCAATAATGTCCTAAGAGTCCTGTGAATGTTACCGGGTCTCGGAAGAGACATTAGTAACACTGCAACCTGCCCATAATGTCCTAAGAGTCCTGTGAATGTTACCGGGTCTCGGAAGAGACATTAGTAACACTGCAATCTGCCAATAATGTCCTAAGAGTCCTGTGAATGTTACCGGGTCTCGGAAGAAACATTAGTAACACTGCAACCTGCCAATAAAGTCCTAAGAGTCCTGTGTGTTGGGCATGCGGCTGGCTACTCCTTTCTATAAAAACTGTAAACCTATAAAACTTCAACAGACAGGTCATGTATATGCTGAAGAACTATGCTCCACAGAGAGCTGAATATATTTTCACTGATGACTAAAACAGTTGCCGACACACCGGTCAAATAATAATAGTATTGGCAAGAAATAATTCACATTTTTAAATGTTCATGAACTTCGTATTCTGGTTTGCTTCGTCGAGGACTGACAATACAGCCAGTGGCCGTCACACAATTAGTCTTTAAGAGCAGTAACACACTTCCTCCACTGCGTACTGTCTATGGTCATCATGTATACCGTGTCCAGAGCTCAGGTTCAGGATTTTCATTTCAGTGTAGATAATTTTCCGTGAACATGTTTTAGGTCAATATGTAATCTTCTGCTTGACAGTTCTGATAACGGTGTTGGAGTTCTCTTCTAGGACAGGTCCATGTCATAACCCACACCCAACACCCATTCCCCCTCCCCCGTCCCCCGCCCCGCACGCCCTTTCCCTATTCCGTTAATAAATTACCAGAGATCCAAGCAACACATACCATTTAGTCAACACTGTACCATAGAGATGTAACAAACAAAAACAGAATGAACTAGGGGTATAATCTTGCCAAGAATGGAACATTGCTTATATAACCAATTTCATTGTACCTGGGCGCCCCCATATGTGCACAGTCCCTTTCATAAAATCTGGGCCCCTGCATAAGAACACAGTCCGTTCATTGTACGTGGGCGCCTCCATATGTACACAGTTCATTTCATTGCACCTGGTCGCCTCCATAAGTGCACAGTCCCTTTCATAAAATCTGGGCCCCTGCATAAGAACACAGTCCAGTTCATTGTACCTGGGCGTCTGCATATGTACACAGTTAATTTCATTGCACCTCGTCGCCTCCATAAGTGCACAGTTCATTTCATTGCAGCTGGTTGCCTCCATAAGTGCACAGTCCCTTTCATTGTACCTGGGCGCCTCTATATACACACAATTCCTTTAATTGAACCTGGGCAACTCCATATGTACCTTTCATTGAGCCTGGGCGCCTCGAGATGTACACAGTACCTTTCATTGCACTTGGACGCCTCTAGATGTACACAGTACCTTTCATTGCACCTGGACGCCTCGAGATGTACACAGTACCTTTCATTGCACCTGGACGCCTGCAAATGTGCAGTCCCTCTCATTGCTGAAATTACCGAACTCTATAATGTTCTCGGAGGCTCAAAAATCCCCCCCCCCCCCCCCCCCCCCCGACTTCATCTGGTACATATTTACGACTGGGTCGATTGAAAATGCGGTCGTACTATTTAAAAAATTCAACAAATTGCCCGATCCGTCAAACCGAACGACACGTCCATTTGAATCTGGTTCGTCGAAAGTATAAACCAAGCTGACAACCCGTCGGGCACACGATTCCCCGGGAATAGAAGAACTATCTTCTTCTTCTTCTTCTTCTTCTTCTTCTTCTTCTTCTTCTTCTTCTATTTCTTTATTATCATCATCATCTTCTTCGTTCTTAATCTCCATCGATCAAGCTCTAAAAAGTATTTTGCAAGTAGCAGGATTAGCCGGATGTTGTCCGGAGAACTGAATGCGTTATGTCGTAGTTTACAGATTGAATGCGATATTTGCACCTTTCTGTCCCACTTATCCGCCTTAAGCAGGACGGGCATTCGACAACAACAATTGCAACAACAACATCAACAACCACAACAACATAATTACTATATGGTGCACATATACTATCTACATAAACTACCCAATAACAACGACCAAAAATATATATCCAATCTGAATATATGAATAGATGACGATGGAAGTTCATGATATCTTCAAGCCCAGAGAAACAAAAGGAGGGGTGGGGTGGGGGTGGGGTGGGGTGTTATCTTGTTTGCGTTTTCATGTGTGGGTTTACATTGCAATTATGGGAAATGCTTTCAGGTTTCGCGTGGGGCCAGCTACCCCACCTCGTCAGAAAACAATTGCTACAAAAACGGCAACGCCGTCCTATGACGCGGTTCAGCCAAACCCGAAAGGAAGCTGGACTGCCGATTACCTTCCAGACTCGGCACCAATAAAGTTAGAACTATGTGGGAGGACAGGAAGCGAGGACTCTAAAAGAGAGATAGCGATATGGCATTAGTATTCTTGGGCTGAGACTAGATGAACTCATCCAGGAAAGGTACTATTGGCAACAGGGGAGAGAATAACCCACCACACGCAGAGGAAGTGGGCTTTATGGTCTCAGCGAAGGCCCAAAGTGCGCTCATAGAGTGGAGAGCGGCCGGATCACGACTGTTGATGGCTACATTTCGAACAAAGAACAAGGAGGTTAAAGTAAATATAGTTCAGGGATACGCCCCCAACAAATGAGGAGGGAGACATAGTTAAAGAGGTTTTCTACAACAGATTACAGCAACCAGAGGAGGAGACATGAAGGAGTGGCATTACCAAATTAGTCAAAGGAGGAAGTGTGTTTGCATACAGAACCATTCGTAAGGCAACCAGAAAACGAAGAATCGGATAGACCCCATCTGCGTCAACTCCGAAGTTAGACGATCATTTTTAGATGTCAGGGTCTACAGGAGGGCAGATGTAGTCTCAGTCCACTTTCAAGTGATTGCTAATTTACAGCTGAAGTTAAGAATAACCATAACGATTCAAGTCTGCAGGCCACGGTACAGCAGTTCACGGTACAACAGGTCACGATACAGCAGGTCACGGTACAGCAGGCCACGGTACAGCAGGTCACGGTACATCAGGTCACGGTACATCAGGTCACGGTACAGCAGTTCACGGTACAACAGGTCACGGTACAGCAGGTCACGGTACATCAGATCACGGTACAGCAGGTCACGGTACAGCAGGTCACGGTACTGCGTACAAAGCCTGAAAGAAGATGATAAGACAAACGAGTTCCGTATAACATTCAGGAATAAATATCAAGCACTGGAGCAGCTAGATGAAGGGGCCAGCATTGAGGATAAATGGGAACAAGTGCAAAGTACATGGAAAACTGCATGTGAGGTGGTGCTAGGAATGAAGAAACGGCAGCATAAAGAATTCATAACAGCAGAAACAATCACTAAGATCGAGAATAAACGAAAAATAGAAAATGGCCTTACTAAATAGTAAAACGAAAGTCGCAAAAAGCACAGCACAGAAAGAGTATATAGAGAGAAACAAAAAGGTTAAAAAGAGCATAAAGTCAGACACAAGAGGTTACACTGATGGTCTGGTTGAGGAAGCGGAAGAGGCTGTAGGAAAGGGAAACATGAGAGGTCTTTATGAGGCTACCAAGAAACTATCAGGAAAGTATCAACAACAAGGTAGACAAAAACAAAAAAAATTGGGGAAAAGATAACTAGCCTTGAAGAACAGAAGAAAAGATGGGTAGAATAATTTGAATAGCTTTTGAACAGACCAGCAACAGAGAATCCACCAGACATTCCATCAGCAGAGGAGGATCTGCCGATCAACTGTGACAATCCAAGTAACGAAGAGATTAGAAGAGTTTCTAAGAAACACAAAAGCAACAGGACCTGATGGGATACCAACGGAAGCCATAAAAGCAGATGTTGAAATATCTACTAACATGCTCCACAACTTGATAGGCGTCATCTTGGAGCAAAAAAGCTTACCAAAAGATTGGAGAGAGGGCTACTTGGTGAAATGGCCTAGAAAGGGAAATTCGCAGAAATGCAAAAACCATAGGGGAATAATGTTATTATCAGTGCCCGGAAAGGTGTTGAATAGAGTAATACTAGAAAGGTTGAAAAATGCAGTGGATAATAAGGGATGAATAGGCAGGCTTCAGGCAGAATAGATCATGCTTTTACCAGATAGTCACATTACGGATAATCGTGGAGCAATCATTGGTATGGAATTCGAGTTTGTATATCAGTTTCATTGATTATGAAAATATTTTCAACAGTTATTACCAGAGGGACAACTCACAGCGCCATTCAAAATTAAATCAGGGGTACCACAGGGTTGCCTACTGTCGCCTTTCCTGTTCATCCTGGCAGTGGGCTGGGTTATGAAAATAGCAACAATTGAGAGAAATGGAATCCAGGGGACCTTGAATAAACAAACGGCGGACCTGGATTTTTGTGTATGATATAGCCCTTCTGTCCAACAGCCAAAGCCAAATACAAAGGAAACTGGTTCGATTGGATTATACCTCTAAACAAGTCAGTTAGATAATCCTTGAGAAAATGACAAAAATAATCTTGGTCAATGCAGCAAACACAGAACCAATCTGGCTGGGAGGAACGCCACTGGAAGCGGTAGAGGTATTTACATACCTAGGAAGTATCATCACCAAGGAAGGAAACACAGACGAGGATATTAAAACAAGGATACGAGAAGCAGGAGCTGCATTCGGCATTTTGAAATGAAACCCACATGGAACTCCAAGGAAATAAGAAGGAAGATAAAAATACTGATGTTCAATTCAAATGTGAAGCCAGTCCTGCCGTAAGAAGCTGAAACATGGAGGATGGCAAAAAGTAATGACAGGAGATTACAGGGTTTTGTCAACAAATGCATGAGAAAGATTCGTGGTATACAATGGTTTGACAAAGTTACAAACTACAGACTGTGAAAGAGAGAGAGAGAGAGAGAGAGAGAGAGGGAGAGAGAGAGAGAGAGAGAGAGAGAGAGAGAGCGGGACAAGGGAGATTGGAACAGGAAATCTTAAGAAGAAAGTGGAGATGGATGGGTCATATATTACGAAAACCCCAGGCCAGTATCGCCAGGCAATCCCTGACATGGAAACCTCAGGGAAAGAGAGGCATATGCAGACAAAGGTATACATAGAGACGAGATCTGGAGGCCGAAGTAAAGAAAACAGGAAAAAGCTGGAAGGAAGTGGAAAAATTGCACAGGGCAAAGCTGCTTGGTGAGTGATGGTTGATGGCCTATGTACCTCTGAATGATAGAAGGCGACAGAGGATGTGACATCCTATTCAGTTTGTGTCTCTGAGCTGTAAGATTAGATGCGATTGTGATATTTTTCATATTTCACTGTTTTGTATGCATGGCGATTACGATTTCAAGTTGGAGTATGTGTTTTCTTGTGTGATGACATTCGTTAACAGGCTTACATTCAAAGATAAAGTTTTCTTCTGACTACAGTGATCAAATTGACTCTACACCATATATTTAACACATTGTACATCAGGTAGGATAATCAGATGGTCTACTCCGACCGTCAAATAGACCGTTAATAACCAAATCGATGATAATTCGTGAAATCTCGCTGACTGATCCCTTTCTAAGTTACTGAAGGAACGACTGAGTGCAGCTGTTGAGGCCTCAAACCTTCAGGGGTTGACCTGGATCTACTGTCCTGGTCATGCTGGTGTGCAGAGCAACGAAAGAGGTCAAATCTTGAGCTCACAAGTTTCCATTATGCATGGACAGGTGTGACATTTTGAAATGAATCAATGAACGTCTATTGGATGAGGACAGAGCAATATATGAATAAACAATCCACAGACTTCAAAATTATTTTAACCTACACGAGGTATGGTGCGCATGAGAGGACGGAGTAGGAGAGTGTACAACCAGCGAGCTACAGGGATCATTAGCATCAGACCCTCCGTCATTTGCCGAGAGAGAATGAGCACCAATGGGAATGCCCGGAGTGTAGTGACATCGATTTTTAGAACTAGAAACATACAACATCACTGTTAACATGTTCCATCCATGTGTAGGGACGATGGGGGCTGCCCAGTAACACACCCTCGCACACGACAGCCCCTTCAGGGACACCAGCGCTGTCAGGGACAGAGCGCAGGCCCCATATTGCGTGGACAGGATAATACAAGGAAAAGCCTGAAGGCTGAATACTCCAGAGCTGCACATTTCCTAGGCCTAGTAAGACGCACAGAGGTCACACCCGAAAGATTACTACAAGCACAGACGGCGTCAAGAGGCACTTGAGTACGATTAAGACCTAAATGGTAGCTTCGATACTACCAAATTTAGAGCCATACAATACAGCTTGCAAAGTAGTTTTGGGCCACCCAGGCAGACCCTCCTCATTACTCAACTCAAACAGTTCAAGAATGACATCATCGAACTCAGGGAGAGCCGTGCACAGACCGAAACACGCTCAAAGTGGTTCTAAAATGGAGATGAACTACACATTGATTTCGGAGAAGGCCAGTACAACTTTAGCGGTGTTGGCTTCATCATTGTTAGTATACATACACCAACCATCCAGTCTGTCCAGATAGTCAACTCCAGAACTTCTACGTTCAATCTACGAGTGAGAGACCAGGTGAAGACACTCCTGCTAGTTCAATGTTATGTCCGTCACAGTAGGTACGACGAACACTTTGTAAAGGTTTTCTACGAAGAGCAAGAGAAACAAATACAACAGTTTTTATTTTACACAAAAGATCATCATTGAAGATTTTAACGTACGGATCGGGTCCAACCGGGAGAACGAAACCTACTTGGGCAGCTTCTCAGAAGACAAACGGTAGAGGTTATCGCTTGATGCGATGCACAAGTTCCACGCCATGAACATCTACTTAAAAATAACCCGCTGGGAAGCGATGGACATACCCTTCTCCCAATTAAGAGAGCAAGGCTGAAATAGATTACGTGCTCAGTAGCGATGGGACGTTTGTTACCAACGTGGATGACCTGCACAGACTTGATATAGGCAGCCATCAGGGCGACAATAAACCTGACAACTCCTTCCATCAAACGGCACCCATAGATGCACACAATACTTGATGCTGCGAAGTTTGCGTACCTTATTAAAACCAGAATTGGTAACGCGGGGGATCTCCTACCCGCCAATTGGAACAACTTATGCACGTTCTGAACAGCTTTACCAACATTGCCAAAATACCCAAACCAGCAGCAGGTAACCGCATTAGTGTGGGTATACAGCAACACCTTGAGACTAGAAACATGTTCACTATCAGAGGTAGGATCTACCTCCGAGAACTAAACAAGATTAGAGGTGGGCTAGATAGAATGTACCTACGAGAAATAAACAAGATTAGAGGTGGGCTAGATAGGATCTACCTACGAGAACTAAACAAGATCAGAGGTGGGCTAGATAGGATCTACCTCTGAGAACTAAACAAGATCAGAGGTGGGCTAGATAGGGTCTACCTACGAGAACTAAACAAGATTAGAGATGGGCTAGATAGGATCTACCTACGAGAACTAAACACGATCAGAGGTGGGCTAGATAGAATCTACCTCCGAGAACTAAACACGATCAGAGATCGGCTAGATAGGATCTACCTACGAGAACTAAACACGATCAGATGTGGGCTAGATAGAATCTACCCCCGAGAACTAAACACGATCAGAGATGGGCTAGATAGAATCTACCTCCGAGAACTAAACACGATCAGAGATGGGCTAGATAGAATCTACCTCCGAGAACTAAACACGATCAGAGGTGGGCTAGATTGGATCTACCTCCGAGAACTAAACAAGATTAGAGATGGGCTAGATAGGATCTACCTACGAGAACTAAACACGATCAGAGGTGGGCTAGATAGAATCTACCTCCGAGAACTAAACACGATCAGAGATGGGCTAGATAGGATCTACCTCCGAGAACTAAACACGATCAGAGGTGGACTAGATAGAATCTACCTCCGAGAACTAATGATCAGAGATGGGCTAGATAGGATCTACCTCTGAGAACTAAACAAGAAGAGCAGACACAGGTTCAAAGAAGATTATAAGCCGTATAGTCTACAACATCTGACAAAGGTTAGGCATAGTATAATAAAATGTATGAAGACACTACAACACAAGACGAACCTCCTGCCAGCCCTGAAGAAGGCACATGGTACACCACTGACAGCTAGAGAGCAAATCGAGGATGAATGCATACAGTTCTACACGGGTCTCTTAGCATCACAAACAATAGTGACTAACACACCACTAAATATAAATGCCGTGTTACTACCTGATATAGGTAGCGATGAGGTCCTGCACTCGACCCAACGACCCATGTCCCTACCTGATATAGGTAGCGATGAGGTCCTGCACGCGACCCAACGGCTAGAGTCATGCACATTGACCAGTCTGGATTGAATCATTGGAGATATGCTCCAGGTTGGCGGAAATATACTTGATGGTATGGCAATTGAATGGTAACAGTGTGATAGTGTTATATTAATGGTTTGGTAATGGTATTACAAGGTTGATTTAAATGTGCTAATGTCCATGATATAATTAGTGAAGGGTGATGACGGATGTGTGGTGATGATTCGTGTGCTAAAAGCTCTGAGGAGTGCGTGGCCTAATGGTTTAGATGACTGCCTGTCAAAAGGGAAGGCAGTGGATAAAATCCCCGGTAAGGCAAATGTTTTTTTTTCTGTTGGAGGTGAAATACAAATATAGCCAGCACACGACGTGGCGACTGTAGTAGCGAAGCGGCCTATGGTCCTCAGCCTAAAAACCCCTCGACTACCCTAGCAATGGAAATAACGTCGTTCGACAGTTAGCAGCTGCTGCATGATGGTAGCTGTAAAATGAGCTCGGTTGTATGGTGGTGTTGATGTGATGAAGAGATGTGGCTGCTGTTTATGGCGTAATGTGTTTATGTTGTTTAGAGTGTGATGTGTTTATGGTGCATGGTGCAAATGATGTGATGTGTTTATGCTGGTAATGGTGTGATGTGTTTATGATAGTAATGGTGGGATGCGTTTATGCTGGTAATGGTGCGATGTGTTTATACTGTTAATGGTGTGATTTGTTTATGTTGATAATGTGTGATGTGTTTTTACTGTTAATGGTGTAATGTGTTTATGCTGGTATGGTGTGATGTGTTTATGATGGTAATGTTGGAATGTGTTTATGATGGTAACTGTGTGATGAAGACGTTGTATGCTAGTTATGGTATGATGTGTTTATCTTTGTAATTGTATGATGGAGTGTTTATGCTGGTTATGGTGGGATGTTTTTTATGATGGTGAATGTGGGATGTGTTTATGGTCGTAGTTGTGTGATCAAAACCTGTCTTTAATGGTAAAGATGTGATGACAGAGGTTTATGATGGTGTTCAATTGTGGTAGCGCACATATAATGATAGCAAGGCGAAGACAGGAGCCTAGCAGTGCTGGTATGATACGGGGATGATAATGAGTACATTTATCAAGACCAGGAACGCGCAGGCACGACCATCTCACGGACTGAGAGTCCCGGAGAGACGTGGCGCACCATCTGACGAGCACAGGCAGAAACAAAGAAAAGGTAACCGGATACTCTTAAACCAATAATGGATTTTGCCCAAGAATCCCTCTTTCTCTAACGCTTTCACCGCTTCCCCCCTACTCTTTTCTTTTCTCCTCGAGCGATCTAAGGAGAAGGAAGCTAGCAGGCAGATGAGTTAATGATTTTAAATTTTAGAGTTACAGAATGTTTTGTGCAAACAAGAATTAAGAAATTACCTTTAGTTATTGTCTCCCCCCGATGAGCAGTAATGAAGCGACATCTGCTAACACTTAATTAATAAATGAGTTTGTGTGACGGAGTATTTAATGACATGTGATTACACACCAGGCGATCGAAGAAAACTGAACTATTGCCAGGTTGAACTTCTTCTCTACGTTCTTGGACACTTAACACTTGAGTTACTTTAACTATTTTTTGCGGAGTGAATGCCAGTGTGTACTGCTTCAGGGGAAATACAAGTTCTGGCGGTCTCAAATGGGCTCAATTGAACTTATTGTAAAATATTAACTGAATTCAAATTTAGTTTGTGGAATCATGGTTGAGGAGAATGAAGATTAGTAAAAAGCACGTGAACAAGGATTAGTCGCACAAAAGAAACAATTAAAAATGTCAAAATGCACGTTATTATAAAGCATATGACGTGACAAGAAATGTTTAAAGTTACAAAAAAAAAACAAAAAAACAAATTATGATTCCTCGCATTGAACCTTATAAATAAGAGACCTGAACTTCTCACACCTCCAGGCACATGATTTTCCTGGACAGGTAGCCTTTAAGAAAAGTCAAAGGACTGGCAGGTAATCTGATATTAAATCAATCAGGAAAAACTCTCCTGTGAATTCTCCGATCGTACGCCTGCGTATTCCACATATTTCGAAAATGAACTACTTTTTACCATTACAATTGTTCTAATGTTACGAATTTAATTACGTTTTCTTTGATAGATTGTCTCTGCCTGAAATGTTGCAAAAAAGACAGACAAATGCTAGCAGTTAAGTGCTGAGCACCTAAACGCCCTAACATACGCGATTATTAATTAGGAGGGCTCAACTTCTGCAGCCCGGGAAGAAAACAACAGAACCACTGTAACCTTCCTTTAGGGGACGTGTAGGCTAATGGTGACACGGCTCTCAACTCGAAGGTAGTGGGTTCGATTCCCATCACAGCACCGACCGTTACCCCGGGAAAACAAACCCTTAAAAAATTCAGGAGAAAGCATACCGTTACATAAAATGATTGTCGAATTCGGATGCACTAGACCGACAGGCGCAAATTAAAAATTATAGTGTAACGCACCCACCCTGGGGAATATGAAAATAAGGGTAAAAAAAATGTAACCTTCCAAGCATCCAATAAAAGGCGACTAAAGAGGTTAGTTCATGAGGTCTGCAACCTCATCATGTAAAACCATTGGTAGTAACCAGCCGTAGCGGTGGTCATAAGCTTCTTTATGAGCGAAAAGACGAAACATCATCTATATCGTTAAGTCATTATGATGGCCATCATCATTAACTTCTTCAACTTACAAAGTCACATGCACCGATAATGGTATTTATGTTGTAGAAGCCACTCACACTTTAGTTCATTTAACTTTTGACGACATTTCTTTTTGAGGTGGGTTACAGCAGCTCTACTCAAATTCAAAAGTGTATTTGAGAATGTGGGTTTGGGTCATCCTGGGCTGTAGGGCAATGGGCTGCTTCTAAATTTCTTCTTCTTCTTCTGACTTGGTCATTTGACTTTGACTTGGTCACTTGACTTTGGTTTGGTCACTTGGCTTTTACTTTGTCACTTAACTTTCGCTTGGTCCTTTGACTTGGTCAAGAGACTATGACGTGCTCACTTGACTCACCTAATCAGAAGACTAGTACCCTACACGTCTCTGCTTCTCAAATAGCGAAAGCCTTATATAATCCATGTTGACCTGAAGTCCGATAAGCTCAATCACAAAGACAACCGAATCAGCCAGATCTGGGATAGACCATATCGAGGCTCGGACTTCCTAATCCGTGGCTCTCACCAATGGTAAACGTCACAAGCTGAATCGTTCGAGGCTTTGATCGAAATACTAATCTGCTCTTAACAAAGTGTTCGATATCAAATAACGCATTCAGGGGACGGCGTGGCCTAGTGGTTAAGTGGCACGGCTCACAAACCGAAGGTGCTGGGTTCGATCCCCATCACAGCACCGCCCGTTACCCCGGGGAAGCAAACCCTTAGAAAATGCAGGAGGAAGCAGACCCTTACATAAAATGCATACTGAAGTCGGATACACTGGGCCGACAGGCGCGAAATAAAAACACAGTGCAACGCACACCGCCTTGGGGACTAGAAAAATAAGGCGAACGCAAAAAAACAAAACAAAAAAAAAACAAAAAAAAACAAAACAAATAAGTCATTCGAGTACTTTTCTTCAAATCGATAGAATAGTGATGCTCCTTGTTCATGACGTCATTGTACCCTTGGGTAGATAATGTATATAGATGCTGTTTCATTCAATATGAGCGAGCTTGAATTTGCTCTAAAAATTGTGATTGAGAATGTGATAGTGTTACATTCGTCCATTGTCGTTGATGAGGACCAATAACATCACCCCATGTTATACTGCATTATTAAGTATGTGAGTGCACATGTGACTGATCAAGTCAATGCGAGGGTGGACAGTTCTATGACACGACAGGCAAACATAGTCCACAGCTCCAACCGGTATTCCCTCTGCTCTAAACTTTCTAATTGCGCGTCTATCCTGGGCTGCCTGGCATGGAGGCCCTCGCTGGCAGCAACAAGTTTGTGACAGCACTTCCCTTTCAGTTTGACAGATTTTGAGTGAGGTTTTTTTCAGGTGCTAATGTCTATTTGACAACACATAAGGGACTACTACATACCTTAATTGAAACGTTTTTTGGAGGTCTCTGTGATCGTTCTCCTTCACTCAGATCACTATACAGCAGCCTCTTTTGTAGCTTTACACTTAACAGCCCTATTTCGGTTTTTGGTTTTGTTTTTTAAATGTAAGAGGGCATGAATACCCGTGATGTGTGCTTTGGATAGCACTTCATTTCACTTACGACAACGGATGTGTCGGACCGAAAGGTGCAAATATAGCAGTCAAGCTGTAAACTACGACACAGCAGATACCGTTCTCATGACTACATGCTGTTACTTGCAAAGCCATTTTTCAGGGCTTGGTAGCGGAAGATTGAGAACGATTGCAGAATAAAAAGGTGAAGCTTTTCATTATTTGTGATATGATCTTGCGAGAAAACGATGCAGTATGTGTCCTAAGACAAGTCCTATGAGAGGGATTTAGCATATTGGCGTTTTCGACGGAGATAGTCCGGCTTCCACACGCGTACAGTAGGGCAGGCAGAATGGCGGCAGGGTGGACCTTTAGCTTAATCGTTATGATGATTCCTCGACGGCTACACGTTCTGGACGCATTTAACCAAAAGTTGTGCTGACCTTTGCTATTTTATTTCCCAGTTCTTCAGCAGGAGTCATTGATCACGACAGCGTACTTGCGAGTTATAGACATTTTTCAACCGCTTGTAATTTCTGTCCACTCACTCGTACCACTGGCTGTTTGTACGATGCACCCGAGACTGGTTGGTACTTGACCTCAATTTTTTTTGCGCTACGGTCAAGCCGAAGTTTTAATACTCTAAAGACAACCCGAGTCAGCTAATGCCTTAATCAGAGATGATAACATATTAAATCACAGGTACATTTGTTCTGTCTTTACTTATGGTGATCAAAATGACACCCTTCATGTGCTACATCAACCAGAACACCACGTCCTCACTGGATTCAGACCACAAGCCACAGACGCCAGTATCGAAAACAGTTATTTAATTCTGCATTGACAAATTTTAGTGGTACATTTTTTAATGATGAGGTTTGCTACCTCATGCACAGCCCAATCATTTTTATGTAGAAGTTTCCTGTTTTCAAAATTATTTGTACCTTCCCCCAAGCCTAGTAATCCCCAAGAAGTTAAAAATACCTACTAAGGATAACCGATAGTTTCGGCTATCTGGCACCAGACATAAGCATGCCTGCTTGGATACCAGGATTCTAAGTATGTAGAAGGACATCTTTATATCTGTGAGATTATGTTCATCTTCGGTTACTATGGCTAGCTATTGTTATTATTGATGTTTGTAATCGAATATTATTCATTTCGACTTTTAATTCCACCTTGTGGAAAAGTCATATGGCTACACTGCCGCTAGCCTACTTACACACAGAGCCGTTAACCAAGAGATGGCATTACACGATGATGTTGGTAGCCATATGCACACCATTGATTAGTCAACTTTTACGACATTCTTGGAAGGTTACAGTGGTCGCATCTGTTCCACTTCTAGTACTCCTATGGTGATTTTCATAAGTAAAGTAAAGTACAGTAAACCCATAGCATTACTGCCGTAGGGGTGTTAGGTTCACCGAACTCACATTTCAAAGGCTCGGCTATATGAGGGCGGTAGCCATCTCCTCTCCCTCGCCGCTTTAACTTCCCGAACAGAACCGGTACCCATTTGATGCTGGGTCGACCTGGACACCGTTGCGGTCTGAAAAAAACATTTCCGCCTCAACTGCAGAATGAGCCCAGGACCCACTCCTATGCGAAGCCAGCTTGCTAACCACTGCCCTACCGCGGCTCCTTTGATAAGACAAGGTCGCATTTCAGTCCATTCTCAAACCTGAACAGACAACAGAAGGTTTTATATTGTCAAGTCTACCAAAATTATCCACAAAATGAATATCACCAATGATATCCATCCAACTCATAAATGTTAGGTCTACCGTCAAGTTCCACCTCAGAGACAACATTTGCCCCATCTCACAGGAACAACTGTTGATATTTCTTATCTCCAATGCTTGGTCACTTTGATGTTTATCACATGTGCAGAAAAAAAAATAATATAATAGATAAACAGATTATAACAAGATCGGCTACAAATAACTGTGAATATCTCTCAATTTAACGTTAACACAAGTTTTTACAGAAAAATTGAAAAACTTCAAGCTGTGACTTATTTTTTAAAGTAGTTATATGCACTACTTCGCCAACAAATCTTGTCGGAGTTACATAGAGATAATTTAATGTTTATCATGTTCTTGAAAGCTGTTTTTGGCTGTTCTATATTATTGTTTACCGCGTGGAAGATGAGAAACAGCCAAAGAATATCCTCTTTGATAGCTGGATATTTTAGCTATAAGAATCGGCCGTCCCACACTGCGATTCAAGGCCGTGTATAATAGGGACATGAAGTTCTGCGACATCCCAACGAAAAGCTGAATAACAATGCCTGTGTGTTTCACGCCTTTGTTCTATTTTAAGTGTGTCTCGTTCATTTAGATGTTGCTTTCGGAGGAAGAAACCCCAACTTACCTAGGAGTTAACCTAGACCGGCGTCTAAATTTGAAAACTCAAATTCAAAGGACACATGAAATTGCAAAAATACGTAGGTCCATGACGTAGAAACCTGCAGCTACCACATCGGGCGCTGATTAAACTATCCTCAAGGTGTTATGCGCAGGCAGAGTTAGACACGTCTTGTAAAATAACAATTTAGCTGGGTTCACAGCAGGAAAATCCAAGTTTGACCAAATAGGGCGCGACCAAAATTAGGCAGCAACACACATGAGCCTTAAAGTCTAGATATATAAGACACTAGGAAACTATTACACGGCTGCTGCCAATAGAAGATATACCAGCCAACAAAATCATACAGCAGGCCAAAGTATTGAAAAGAAACATCGATCACTCTATGCACAAAAAGATTAGGATCGGGACAGCCAGGCGAATGTGACGTGCCTTACAAAGTAAAGGTCAGTCTCATTGAAACATTAGCCGACGGGGATGAAGATGAATTAAGCCGTAACCTATGTGAGGTGGGGTGGCCAGTTGTCTTGATAGCTTGACAGTTATTGCAGCCCTGTCAATCACACACTGGTGAAAGGAGTGCCTGGAGTCAACAACCTTCTCATGATAGACTGCACGCAAGTGAATATAACCTTCAGTTGACTGATGCATTTGTTAGAGTCAAGGAACTCAAAGTCAGGGGACAAACGAAAAAGATGAAAATGATGTTGGGTTCTAGATAATTATGTGTCCTGGTGACTTCTTGCTGTTAAGGATGAAGTGGGTACTACTCAGTTGCTTTCGCCACAATGTAATAAATCCTTCAATCATTCTCGCCACCACTACAATCAGTCCTTCAATCATTCTCGCCACAACCACTGCAATCAGTCCTTCAATCATTCTCGCCACAACCACTACAATAAGTCAGTCCCGCAAGAGACGACGAACAGTACTGTTTAACCCGAACAGATAGAAGACTTTCCAACTCTTGTTATTTAATGCTCTGCTATGTGCACATAAGCCAAACGACTAGGGAGTGCGAATTAGACTTCTGGGTTTGCAAGAAAGGTCTAGAATAAATAGCATAATTTTGAAATTTGAATAAAACTGTAAATAACATGTTTAAGTAGGGATTGAATAAAAAGGACTGGCAGACCAATCCATTAGTATATCGCTAGCAGGGATTAAAAGACGAAAAACTAGAAGACCAGTTCATCGATATATCGCTAGCAGGGATTGAAAGACGCAAAAACAGAAGACCAGTTCATCGACATATCGCTAGCAGGGATTGAAAGACGAAAAACCAGAAGACCAGTTCATCGATATATCGCTAGCAGGGATTGAAAGAAGAAAAATCAGAAGACCAGTTCATCGATTTATCGCTAGCAGAGATTAAAAGACGAAAAACCAGAAGACCAGTTCATCGATATATCGCTAGCAGGGATTGAAAGACGAAAAACCAGAAGACCAGTTCATCGATATATCGCTAGCAGGTAGCAGGGATTAAAAGACGAAAAACCAGAAGACCAGTTCATCAACATATCGCTAGCAGGTATTGAAAGACGAAAAACCAGAAGACCAGTTCATCGACATATCGCTAGCAGGTATTGAAAGACGAAAAACCAGAAGACCAGTTCATCGACATATCGCTAGCAGGGATTGAAAGACGAAAAACCAGAAGACCAGTTCATCGATATATCGCTAGCAGGGATTGAAAGACGAAAAACCAGAAGACCAGTTCATCGATATATCGCTAGCAGGGATTGAGAGACGAAAAACCAGAAGACCAGTTCATCGATATATCGCTAGCAGGGATTGAAAGACGAAAAACCAGAAGACCAGTTCATCGATATATCGCTAGCAGGTAGCAGGGATTAAAAGACGAAAAACCAGAAGACCTGTTCATCGATATATCGCTAGAAGGGATTGAAAGAGGAAAAACTAGAAGACCTGTTCATCGATATATCGCTAGCAGGGATTGAAAGACGAAAAACCAGAAGACCAGTTCATCGATATATCGCTAGCAGGGATTGAAAGACGAAAAACCAGAAGACCAGTTCATCGATATATCGCTAGCAGGGATTGAGAGACGAAAAACCAGAAGACCAGTTCATCGATATATCGCTAGCAAGGATTGAAAGCCGAGAAACCAGAAGACCAGTTCATCGATATTTCGCTAGCAGGTATTGAAAGACGAAAAACCAGAAGACCAGTTCATCGACATATCGCTAGCAGGTATTGAAAGACGAAAAACCAGAAGACCAGTTCATCGACATATCGCTAGCAGGGATTGAAAGACGAAAAACCAGAAGACCAGTTCATCGATATATCGCTAGCAGGGATTGAAAGACGAAAAACCAGAAGACCAGTTCATCGATATATCGCTAGCAGGGATTGAGAGACGAAAAACCAGAAGACCAGTTCATCGATATATCGCTAGCAGGGATTGAAAGACGAAAAACCAGAAGACCAGTTCATCGATATATCGCTAGCAGGTAGCAGGGATTAAAAGACGAAAAACCAGAAGACCTGTTCATCGATATATCGCTAGAAGGGATTGAAAGAGGAAAAACTAGAAGACCTGTTCATCGATATATCGCTAGCAGGGATTGAAAGACGAAAAACCAGAAGACCAGTTCATCGATATATCGCTAGCAGGGATTGAAAGACGAAAAACCAGAAGACCAGTTCATCGATATATCGCTAGCAGGGATTGAAAGACGAAAAACCAGAAGACCAGTTCATCGATACATCGTTTGCAGGGATTGAAAGATGAAAAACCAGAATACCAATTCAGCGATATATCTCTAGCAGGGATTGAAAGACGAAAAACCAGAAGACCAGTCCATCGACATATCGCTAGCCGGGATTGAAAGACGCAAAACCAGAAGACCAGTTCATCGACATATCGCTAGCAGGGATTGAAAGACGAAAAACCAGAAGACCAGTTCATCGATATATTGCTAGCAGGGATTGAAAGACGAAAAACCAGAAGACCAGTACATCGACATATCGTTAGCAGGGATTGTCTTCTTCTTCTTCTGCGTACACAGTCAGACAGTAACCATTATTTTTTCGAAAAAAGCGGCGGTCATCCTGAGGCTCTCGCCACTGCCATAGAGCTTGTCTTGCAGTTCCACTGGTAATGGCCACATCTGCTCTCTCTGATCCTCGTATGTCGGGCAGTTCTGCAGCAGATGTTCAGTGGTCATTTTACCAGTACCGCACGGGCATTCGTCGGTACACCCTATCTTCAATTTGTTGAATAGGTGGTACCTCAGTCTGTTGTGGCCAGTGCGAAGTCTGAAGACAACGACCTGCTCTCTTCGGTTCAACTGGTAATAGGCATCGTTTTTGGTGTAACCAGTATGTTCGGTTTCCCATTTGGTCCTGTATCTGGCTTTGATAAGCCGTTTTGACTCTTCGTACGTCATACTGGTATCTGTTTGTGGTAGTCTTGCACCTTCTTTTGCCAGTCTGTCTGCCTCCTCGTTGCCTTGGATGTTGCAGTGTGACGGAACCCACTGTACCACTACCCTTTTTTGGTGCGGACTGCTGGCACAGTTTGCAGAGTGCTGCTCTTAAGTCATTAAGCTCAGTGTTTTTCTGGCTTTTTAGCGCTGTGACTACGGCGAGAGCATCTGTCAGCAGGACTATATGGCTCTCATTTTCACTGTGTGTCACCATTTCTTCCACTGCCGCCCTCAGTGCCTCTGCCTCCGCTCTGAAATTGCTTGTGTACTTACCAGTAGCGAATGACAGTGTTATTTTTCTGCCATTTGGTAGGTTCAGGAATGCTCCTGCCCCTCCGTTCTGTGTAGTGTTTGTTACAGAACCGTCGGTGTATGCATGGGTCCAGTCCATGCTTGGGTAGCTTTTCGTTATGAAGCTTAGGGTAGTGTCTCTCCTTTCTTTTTCAGTCTGGCAGTTTTTGTTTGCAATACCTGGTATATTTTCTACCACCTCTGGAAATATATCCTGCCTCCAGGTAGGTTTTCGTACAGTAGTGATGGGTTTTGGTGTTGTTAGTGCGTTTATGGGATCTTCGTGCATCTTTGCTTTGGCTATTTCTGCAAAGTTTCTCCGCTTTAGTTTCCCATTTCCCAAATTGTTTAGTCTTTGGTACATTGGGTGGTCCGTCAGTCTTCGGAGTTTCTCTACCTGCAGCTGGGCTCTGCAGTCTCTTCTATCGGTCATGGATTGCAGTTTTGTAATCTTTTCAAGTTCTACAATTGGCGTTGACTTCATGCCACCTGTTATAATTCTCATGGCTTGGTTTTGAAGTTTGTTAACTTTATCGAAGTTCGCCTTCGCTGCTGTTGTCCATGCCGCAATGCAATACTCGAGAACTGGTCTCACTCTTCCAGTGTACAGTTTCTTTAGTATGCCTTCGTCTGCTCCCCAGCTTGTGCCAGCAAGTTTCCTCATGATTGCCATTCTTTCTCTGGCTTTCATTCGGTTTCTCTCAATCTGACTTTTCCATGTCATGCGCCGATCAAATGTGACTCCCAGATAGGTTGGGTTGTCGTTTGGCTGCAGGATTTTGCCATTTAGACTTAATTTGGTACTTTGGGGTTTTAATGAAAGCGAGAATATTGTGCACGTGGTTTTCTCCTCGTTTATTTTGACCAGCCATGAGTTCGCCCACTCTTCCAGCGATGTTAGGGCCGTCTGCATCCGATTTCTTGCTATGGTGAGATTCTTTTCAGAGGTCCACATAGCCAGATCGTCTGCAAACATTGAGCTATGGACTCTTCTTGGTATATTCTCTGTAATATCGTTTATATATACCAGGAAGAGTGTGGGTGACAATACTCCCCCTTGGGGTACTCCCTGCTCGAGTGTCACCTTTTTGGCTAGCAGGGATTGAAAGACGAAAAACCAGAAGACTAGTTCATCGACATATCGCTAGCAGGGATTGAAAGACGAAAAAGCAGAAGACCAGTTCATCGATATATCGCTAGCAGGGATTGAAAGACGAAAAACCAGAAGACCAGTTCATCGATATATCGCTAGCAGGGATTGAAAGACGAAAAACCAGAAGACCAGTTCATCGATATATAGCTAGCATGGATTGAAAGACGAAAAACCAGAAGACCAGTTCATCGATATATCGCTAGCAGGGATTGGAAGAAGCAGGACCAGATTCATCGCATATCATGATGTCGTTTGTTGCGGCCATCGACTGATATTCATGGCTAATTCTCTATGTATTAATTTAGATAACAATGTCTAGTGAAAGCAGATCGGGTGACAGACGCGTGGTCTAGCCCCTCCGGGGTAAAAAGATTCTCAACACCTCAGATCTCTTATTCTGTCAGTTCGGCAGGCAAACCGTCTGTCAGTGTGACGCCAAAGCTGACACAGGAGTGGTCCTTGCGGCATGACATTTTAGTGACATGACAGCGAGAACGGGTAGTCGCTCTAGCTGGTTGGGAGGAGGGTGTGGGGTTGGGGGGAGGGAGGTGGGAGGGCTTCAAACTAACGAAGGCGCGAGACGGTGGATGTTCGAATTCCACCGGTTTCAAATGTCCCCTTGGCTCAAGGGAGGTGAGATAGGGTGACGAGTCTTATCAGAGTCGGACGAACGATAAACTCGCAATCCTGGTGTGTATGTATAAATATATATATTTATAAGCTATAGAACGGAAAAAAATACATCGGGTATAACAAGTAGATGATATTGCCATTGTGACGGAATGTGATAATGTTTTGTGACAATTTGAAATACTGTAATGATATATATAGGCGTTGGACATTAATCTCCCATATTGGGAATTCTGAGTCGCAGATGCAGCTGGAGACAACCTAACACAGGGTGAACAGGAGCGTTTGCAGCATGGACAAGTAAAACCATGACGTTGTCATACAAATGAATAACTACAAACTCGCTAGAGCGGTATTAGTCAAGTCACATAATCCTTTAATCAGTCATGACTGAAAGAGGCGACTTTAATCAATTATTACTGAAAGAGGCTAATACAATCAATCATGACTGAAAGGGGCTACTAACGTCAGTCATTACTGAAAGAGGCTACAATAGTCAGTCATGACTGAAAGAGGCTACTATGGTCAGTCATTACTGGAAGGGACTATAACACTGAATAATGACTGAAAGTGGCTACTACGGTTAGTTCTGATTGAAAAGGGCTATTATTCACAGAAATGTCTGCACTCTTCTAAAAATACGGTATTGTCTGTCGTATAGGCACGCTATCCTATTTTCTTTGAATGTATTCTCTATGTAGTTCAACGGAATGAGAGAAGGTCTGATTGTCAGAAGTGGTTTCTCTCTATCTCTCTATCTCTCTCTCTCTCTCTCTCCCCTACTTCCCCCCCCCCCCTTTTTAAACCAAACTCGTACATCGATCAAGTGGTTCTGGCCTTTTACAATCTTGACATTGCATGAGGTATGGGTGAGGATGGGGAGGGGAGGGGGAAGATGGGGAAGTGGGGGTAAGACCACTTGAGTATAGTTGCTAGTTTTTGCTTATTGTTGTTATTATGTTCCCTTGTCAAACTTGGGAATTAAACATTCAACGTTCTGGTTGCTAGACATCAAGATTACATGCTGGCTGCTAGATATCAAAATTACATGCTGGTTGCTGGACATAAAATATAAACGATTAAAATATCATTTGTGGCAGAAAAACCATAATTCTAAAAACAAATCTGGTTTTAAAAAAAGAATGACAGTACCATTTATAAACGACTTGTCGAGTGGATCCTGCAGCTCTTGCTAGGGATGACAGAATAGGCCCACTTCCCATTAATGCTTTTCGCACAAAGACGACTAAAGAGAGGTGTGCAAGGGATTAGTGCTTTGATCTTATAAAATACATTGCTACCAAAACAGCCAATGCAAATCACGAAAAGTGGGACAAGAAAAAGGGAGAAAGGAAACAATGATCCTGACCGACTAAGGCCTTCTGCCAGACATAGCTGTATCAACATTTGATAAGCTATCAATGAGATCTATATTCGTGACTGTCACGTGACAGTAGAAAATGAAAGTAAGAGATGTGGGCTCAATATAAAATGGCAGCAGTCGGTTAGAAGTCTCAAGGGGCTTTCCTGACGTCATCTCAGGGCCGACCATCGATTGGCTGTATCAAATTTCCCGGCCAGCATTTGAAAATTGCTTGTTTCCATGCCCCCCTCAGCCCCTGCCTTTGCTGCACTCTGCGTCATAAAATTTCATAATCTCTCATTAAAGTCTCCACATAGTCCAGCCACTGGGGAGCAAAGAATAGCACTACGTGCAGTATCAGGCATACCATAAAAAGCAACTTTGAGTAGCAAGAATGGTAGAAATAATGACCACATTACCTACACATGTAAGTACCAGGGCAGTAGCACTGGCAATATTAAGGAGAAAATCAGATCTGGGAATTCTTCTTCTTCTTCTTCTTTGTTCGTTCTCAATCTTCCGCTACCAAACCCTGAAAGGGCTTAAGTAGCAGAATGTAGTCCAGAGAACGGAATGCGTTGTGTCGTAGTTTACAGCTTGGCTGTGATATTTGCACCTTTCGATCCAACACATCCGGCTTCAGCAAGCATTTTTTGAGTACCGGGTTAGCATTCCCTCTTCGATCCCTTCTCCTTAGCCAGTCTTCCCTGCTGCAGCCTGTTATCCAGAATCACCGCATGGAGGTGTAGAAGGGTCTTGGCAGCTATGACTCGCTGGCCCTGACGCTAGCAGTCAGCTATGGTCACTGACCACTGCAGCTCATGCGCTGCTCAGCATCTTGATTCTAGACTTGGGAATGGTAGTAGTTGTAAAAGTAATAGTAGTAATTTGTCCATCACTGGTGGTTAAGCATACTCTCTCCATTCATCCATTTATAAAATGTTTGGTCAGTTGATGAGTTCCAAAATAGCATATGCGAGCAAAGCGGGTCATGTTTGCTTGTTGTGATTCCAGGCGCTTTTCAAGCCTGTATACGTTGATTAGCTGCTATGTTGATGGATGCCTAGTATTTTTCTACACCAATGGGCTCGGTCTTGCGCAACAGCTTCCCGAGTGGCGGGTATTATGACAGGAGCTTTTGTGAAGTCTTAAGCGTGTCTTGCAAGCGCTTTTTTTGGGATACTCTTTTTGATTTACTTTTCTGCACCTATCCAGAAAAGAGTATTTTTGGTAGCCAGCGAATCTGTGATTGTATCAGAACAGTATTCATGCTAGGGAGTCCAGCCCTGTCAAGAGCGGCAGTATCCGTGACCCGGTCCTACCGTTTACTCACCCTTCTGTCTCACACAGTGTGTGTAAGGTAGATCAGCTTCTTCCCGTGTCGTCTGTGTACAGTACATATTGTCCATGCATACATCACGATGGGAAGTACGGCACATATTGTCCATGCATACATCACGATGGGAAGTACAGTACATATTGTCCATGCATACATCACGATGGGAAGCACAATATCTCTGCACAGCTACAGCTTAGTCTGCAGGCTCCTGCCCTTTCAATGCCCCACATTAGCGCATTGTCGGGTAAATGTGCTGCAGGCTCTTGGGATTCTAGCGTTCACCTTGTCGTAAATGGCAACGTTATATGATAGTGTGCTACCAAAGTGTGTGAGCCTGTTTCCGGGGATGGCGTGGTCTAGTGGTTAAGGGACACGGCTCACAACACGAAGGTGCTTGGCTCGCTCCCCATCACATCACCGGCTGTTACCCCAGTGAAGGAAACCCTTAAAAAATGCAGAAGGAAATAGACCCTGACATAAAATGAATACCGCAGTCGGATGTACTGGGCCGACAGCAATAGAATAAAAACAGTGCAACGCACACCGCTTTGGGATTTATATAACTAAGGAGAAAAAACCTGTACAACTTTCGGTTTCTCACCACATACCTTGATAACTAGCTCAATATGACATGTCAGGAGATGGTTGATGCATGATGTGTTCGTGTTGGTGAGAAGTCAACAATCTGAACAAGCTTATATTCAAGAATTAAAAATAGTAGTGGCAACAATAGTCGTAGTAACAAAATTTAGTAGCAGAAATAGTCATAGTAACAACAGTATTAAAAGAAATAGTCGTAGTAAGAATTGTAGTAGTAGAAATAGTCGCAATTACAATTGTAGTAGTAGAAATAGTCGCAGTAACAATTGTTGCAGTAGAAATAGTCGCAGTAACAATTGTAGTAGTAGCAATAGTCGCAGTAACAATTGTTGTAGTAGAAATAGTCGCAGTAACAATTGTAGTAATAGAAATAGTCGCTAGTCGCAGTAACAATTGTTGTAGTAGAAATAGTCGCAGTAACAATTGTCATAGTAGAAATAGTCGCAGTAATAATTGTAGTAGTAGCAAATAGTCACAGTAACAATTGTTGTAGTAGAAATAGTCGCAGTAACAATTGTCATAGTAGAAATAGTCGCAGTAATAATTGTAGTAGTAGCAAATAGTCGCAGTAATAATTGTAGTAGTAGCAATAGTCACAGTAACAATTGTTGTAGTAGAAATAGTCGCAGTAACAATTGTTGTAGTAGAAATAGTCGCTAGTCGCAGTAAAAATTGAAGTAGTAGAAATAGTCGTAGCAGTAAGAATAATAATAATGATATTAGCATCATCACACAAAAACCTGATAATCTTACTATCGCTAATTCTATTACAACTTACTATCGCTAATTCTATTACAACTTACTATCGCTAATTCTATTACAACTTACTATCGCTAATTCTATTACAACTTACTATCGCTAATTCTATTACAACTTACTATCGCTAATTCTATTACAACTTACTATCGCTAATTCTATTACAACTTACTATCGCTAATTCTATTACAACTTACTATCGCTAATTCTATTACAACTTACTATCGCTAATTCTATTACAACTTACTATCGCTAATTCTATTACAACTTTCTATCATTAATCCCAATGCTAATTATAGTTCTACAGCAAGAATAACAGCTACTATTACTACTACTACTACTACTACCACCACTACTACAACTACTCCTACGACTACTACCACTAGTGCTACTACTACTATTCATATTGCTACTAGTTCTACAAATACTACTATTACTACAGCAACTACTATTTCTTATACTCCTACTACTACTACTACTACTACTACTTCTACTACCAGTACTATAATAATAACAACAACAACTACTACAGTACTACTACTACGACTACTACAAAAAACTACTACTACTATTACTACTGCTACTAATACTACTACTAGTGCGACTGCTTTTGTTACTACTTCTACTAATACTACTATTACTAGAACAAATAATATTATTTCTACTACTGCTCTACATTACTACTACAACTACTACTACTACTACTACTACTTCTACTACTACTACTTCTACTACTACTACTACTACTACTTATACTACTACTATTACTTCTAATACTACTAATACTGCTAATACTACTACTACTATACTATAACAGCATCCATTACTATTTCTACTACTACTACAACTACAACTACAACTACTACTATGACTACTACGACTACTACTGTTACTGCCATTACTTCTACATCTAACAATACTATTTAAGCTACTTCAACTACTATTACAAAGGCTACAAATCTTAATGCTGCTACTACTACTTTCAATAATGCTACTATTACTACTACAACGAAGACGACTACTATTACTACTACTACTACTACTACTACTACTACTACTACTGCAACAACAGCAACAAAAGAAACAACTAATACTACTACTACAACAACTACTACTACTACTACTAGTACTGCTATTACTACTACTGCTACTGCTACTACTACTACAACAATGGCAACATAACCAATAGCAACAAAATTAACAACAACTACTACTTGTACTGCTACTTCTGCTACAACTACAACTCCCAATGCTTATCTACTAAATTTCGAAATAGCAATTTTGCCAAACAATAATTATATGAGTCAAACAGGTATAACTACTGACATTATTTAAGAGGTTCCACTATTTTCATTTTTCTAGATGTTTAACTACTGACATTATTCTAGAGGTTCCTTTGACATTTTTCTAGATGTTCAACTACTGATATTATTCAAGAGGTTCCACTATTTTCATTTTTCTAGATGTTCAACTACTGACATTATTCTAGAGGTTCCTTTGACATTTTTCTAGATGTTTAACTACTGACATTATCCTAGAGGTTCTTTTGACATTTTTCTAGATGTTCAACTATTGATATTATTCAAGAGGTTCCACTATTTTCATTTTTTTAGATGTTCAACTACTGACATTATTCTAGAGGTTCCTTTGACATTTTTCTAGATGTTTAACTACTGACATTATCCTAGTGATTCAACTACTTTCACTACCCTAACGTTTCAACTACTGACATTATTCAAGAGACTTAACTACTGACGTTATTCTAGACGTTCAACTACTGACATTATTCTAGACGTTCTACTACTGACATTATTCTAGACGTTCAACTTCTCGCATTATTCTAGAAGTTTAACTACTCACATTATTCTAGTGGTTCAACTACTGACATTATTGTAGAAGTTCAACTACTTACATTATTCTAGAAGTTCAACTACTGACGTTATTCTGGAAGTTCAACTACTGACATTATTCTAGATGTTCTAGTACTGATATTATTCTAGAAGTTCTAGTACTGACATTATTCTAGAAGTTCAACTACTGACATTATTCTAGATGTTCTAGTACTGATATTATTCTAGAAGTTCTAGTACTGACATTATTCTAGAAGTTCTAGTACTGACATTATTCTAGAAGTTCTAGTACTGACATTATTCTATAAGTTCAACTACTGACATTATTCTAGTTGTTCTAGTACTGATATTATTCTAGAAGTTCTAGTACTGACATTAATCTAGAAGTTCTAGTACTGACATTATTCTAGAAGTTCTAGTACTGACATTATTCTAGAAGTTCAACTACTGACATTATTCTAGAGGTTAAACTAGCGACATTATTCTAGAGGTTCAACTACTAACATTATTGATGTGTTTCAACCACTACCATTACCAGAGCGTTTCAACTACTACCATTACTCTAACGTTTCAACTACTACCACACAGCTACACAATTATTACAAACACAAATTGTCCTTCCTCTATAACTGACGTCAGTCTCGAGCAGCTGAATATGACAGTCACATATCAAGTAATCAAATAAAGATAAATCAAGACTTTTTTTTTCGAAGATACAAATGTATTTATTTTAAATTTACTCATCTTTTGAGAAATCACAACCAAACACAGGCTAGCTGCAAGTAAAATATATGAATCATAATGTGAGAAGTTAGTCAGACATGATTTCCTTTTTTCCAGGTTATTCCATATCTCCCACCACCCCCCCTCTTCATTCTCACATCCTTGACCCCCCAATCGTTCACTCCCATACCCACACAGAAGCAGCCTTCTCAGGTTACAGGATTTGTTTTTTCTTCTTCCGCTCGCTCTCGGGGAATCACCAAGTTCCCAGATTTTTACTCCCAGCAGATTTCAAACCAAACCTAACGAAATTGCCCTTGTTTTTGATGTCCTCTTATAAAGACGACTCCCACTTAAGCCAAATTTCTTTTCGATTAGAAATGCCTTTTCTCCTTTCTCTTCACATGATTATAAACAAAGAACAGTAATTGTCGACATTTCAATACAAAAGAAACTATAATGTAAATTGTTGTCTAGATATAGAGCCAAATATCCTTTTGAAAGCATCAGACACAGTGGTTTACTTCTTAATCTTTCAACTCAAATTGGAACAGCAACCTTTGGCCTACATTACGAAGGTCTTGCAACAATAAGCTACGTTGTACTGGAACATTTTAGCAACATCTGGTCTACATTACCAAGGTCTTGCAACAATAAGCTACGTTGTACTGGAACATTTTAGCAACATCTGGTCTACATTACCAATGTCTTGCAACAATAGGCTACGTTGTACTGGAACATTTTAGCAACATTTGGCCTACATTACGAAGGTCTTGCAGCAATAATCTACGTTGTACTGGAACATTTTAGCAACATTTGGTCTACACTACCAAGGTCTTGCAACAATAAGCTACGTTGTACTGGAACATTTTAGCAACATCTGGTCTACATTACCAAGGTCTTGCAACAATAGGCTACGTTGTACTGGAACATTTTCTATAGAGTTCCAACACAGGATATTTGTAACGTTTTAAAACAAAAATAGATTGAACCATATTGTTATCTGTTCAAGGCGGGTGTTTAAATCTCGGAAGTCTCTTATCTATTGACCTCTGTTGTGGTCGTACGGATCCATATCTAACCATAATAATAGGAGGGTCGATGTAGTGGGAAACTGTGGGATATTCAAATCCAGCAGGTTTCAATTTGACTTTGGTCTAAAAAAGGTGAGACCTGCAAAATAGTCATATTGGAGTTGAACCATACACTTTTTGAGATCACGCTGTGCACGTGAAAAAGGACTTGGTAATTGAAAATCGAAACGACTAGGCTGTTAGCCGCTGTCCGAGTAAAACAATAATCGTTGTCCGGGAAAAAACATTAGCCGGTGTCTGGATTGAACATTAACCGATGTCTGAGTAAAACTTTAGCGTTGTGCAGGTTAAACATTAGCCGATGTCTGGGTAAAATATTAGCCATTGTCTATGAAAAACATTAGCCATGTCTGGGTAAAACATTAGCCTTTGTCTGGGTAAAACATTCTAAAGGTAGGGGAATTCCTTCTTTAAACATCGTTGGCCAGTTCTTCACTATTGTCTTCGACACATTTTTGTCACCATACACTGCCGGCATTCTGCGATGAATGTCAACTGGTCGACATCCTTCAGCTGCTAGAAACTGAATCACCGATCACTGATCTACCATGGATGGATTCCGTATCACACCCGCCATGTTTTCAATGGTCTGCTGTGAAAACTATGAGTCGGAGGATAATGACATTTTGCAAACTTGACGGTTGGTATGTTTTGTTTACACCATAAGTGACTTCATCACGGGTATCGTACGTATGTTCACTTGCTGTAGTTTGGTCTGGTTTCATTTGAACACGCCTCGTAGTATGTCATCTATCCATCTGCTACATGGACTTCATCGGGTCTATTAACAAAATCTTCCTGATTATAAGCGTGGGGTGGTATTTGATTAGGTGCATGGTCATGAGATGATCGAACCACCTTATTTTGTGTCCTGCTATTTTCACAACACAGAAAGTTAGTTCACTTATTATTTATGCTATAAATGAGATCATCTGTAATAATTGCATCAAATTCGTCAACTTAAATGACTGTTAAATGATGTTTTGTTAATTTAAATTTGAAAGTAAGTTAACACGAGAACGTACGTCAGTGAACGTGAACAATTGGATATAAATAATGAATTGGAAAGTGAGAGAGATACATCGAGGGAGAGATAGAGAGAGAAACTGACAGATAGAAACAGACAGCGAGAACACAGCGCAGAAAAAATACAGGAAAATGCAAGGTATATCGAAGAAAAACAAGAGCAAGTCCAATTAGGTCCCATCAAAAAGTTTGCATGGAGCAACTGGGTGAGCAAAAAGAGCGGAACGAAATTCTTCGTTTCTTAAATCAACATTTCTCCAACCGTTGCCTTTGAAACGCTGAAGAGCTCCAGCAAGGAAATCATATCTCCAACGTTTCCATGTTATGTTACTTGCAGAGAATGAAAGGCATCGCCACCTTTTATTTATTTATTTCCACATTCTTTTTTTTCTTTATTTCGTCCATTCTTCTTATATTTCATTGGCTTACTAATTTGTGTCTTGTATATGTGCTTTGATGATTATTCCCAAGTTCGCTCCCAGTAGAGCATATGCACTATTAGAGATGGTCCTCAATGCAAGCACCATATATCGGAACATTTACAACAGTGGTTCAAAACATTACGGTTTTACATGGTGAAGTTGATTGCAGCATGTAAAACATATTTAATCATAATTTATAACTTAACTTAACTTAGCTTAACTTCTTTATACTAGTTTAGAAAGCCCCTCAGAGCCTGTATACGACCAGTTTTATTATTTTCATTTCCTTGATCTAAAAGCTATGCGCATCCAATCTATTCTTGAATACATTAATTGTCCCTACCTCCACTACTTCCTGTGACAATGCATTCCAAGCATTCACCATTCTCTAACTAAAAAATATTTCCTAATATCTAATCTGGGCCTTTCTTTAGTTAATATGTAGCTATGCCCTCTTGTTCTTGTAGGTGGCTGTATTTTGAGAAACTTGTTATAGTCTAATTTATCCTTTCCGTTTAGTATCTTATAAACATGTATTGAATCCCCTCGAATTCTTCTCTTGTATAGACACTGTAGGCCGGTTTTTCTAAGTCTTTCCTCATAACTGTAATTCTGGAATCCCACTGTCAGCTTTGTCGATTCTCTTTGTATCTGGGGCACTCTACGTTTTTACCTTCACACCACTCAGAGTACTCCTTATTTATGCCCAATCTCTGCCTTCTTCCGGTTAAAAAAAATGTTAATTCCGTTTGGCAACTTCCTGGCTTATTCCTAGAGCTTTTAACTTCCTAAATAATCTTTGATGAGGTGCTCTATGAGAGGGCTTTGCAGAATCTAGATAAGTAACATCCACTGGCTTCAATTACTCTATTCATTTTAGTAACCTCTTCCATGAATTCTAATAGATTTATTAAGCACGATCTTCCCCTAGTAAACTCATGCTGAATATTTCTGACTAGATTAAACTTGTCTAAATGCATTTACAATGTTTTCTGATTATTGACTCTAACAATTTACAGACTAGGCTCATTAAATTCATCAGTCTATAATTTGCTAGATCAGATGCTTTGCCCTTTTTTGAATAAGGGGATCACTCCTGCATCTTTTTAATCCCTAGAACGATCCCTTTTGCAACATAATATAGAACATAATATAGAACATAATATAGAACATAATATAGAACATAATATAGAACATATTATAGAACATAATATAGAACATAATATAGAACATAATATAAAACACAATATAGAACATAATATAGAACATAATATAGAAAATAATATAGGACATAATATAGAACATAATATAGAACATAATATAGAACATAATATAGAACATATTATAGAACATAATATAGAACATAATATAGAACATAATATAGAACATAATATAGAACATAATATAGAACATATTATAGAACATATTATAGAACATATTATAGAACATAATATAGAACATATTATAGAACATAATATATAACATAATATATAACATAATATATAACATAATAGAACATAATATAGAACATATTATAGAACATATTATAGAACATAATATAGAACATATTATAGAACATAATAAAGAACATAATATAGAACATAATATAGAACATAATATAAAACATAATATAGAACATAATATAGCCAATGGTTTTGCTAGCAGGTCTTTAATTTTAAACTGCAATTTTGGATGAACATCATCTTGAACCGAACATGTATCCACTTTCATCCCTCCAACTTTGTTCAAACCGTTTCTCCCTTAATACTGATCTTAATCCCACTGTATCCATGTCTCTTTTGGACATCTATAGGCTTTGGGATCTTGAAGTAGTCTCCATTTGTGTAAACTGGGCTAAAATACTGATTGTGGAGATTAGCTGCCTCCCCCTTCTCACTTATTATTGTTGCTGTGCTATCTTCGAGAGTGCATACTTTGTCTTTCGTTCTTTGTTTATTTCTAACATAAAAAAGATGCTTTTTCTATCAGTCTTGAATCCATATACAAGTTTTTTTCGAAGTTTATTTTTGCTGCATTGTTCCCTTTCTGAGCTATGTTTTGCTTGTCCAAATATTTAAAATATGTTTCTTTTAATTTACCCACTTCTATATAATTTTTCTCAGCTTTATATTTAGCTCTACCTACATTTAACTACAAATCTAGTTATTCACTTTTTATTTGCTTTGAATGTTAAGAGGGTTTATACTTTTCAAACGGTGTACCTCTCGGATACATGTGTGTAGCTTAACAGCGTTATTTGTCAGCTAGAGATGTGTGTGGAAACATTTCCTCCGGTTTTCTCGTTCAAATGTTATTATTATGGCTTCGTTCGTTCTCAATCTCCCGCTACCAAGCCCTAAAAGAGCTTAAGTAGCAGAATGTAGTCCAGAGAATGGAATGCGTTGTGTCGTAGTTTACAGCTTGACTACGATATGTGCACCTTTCGGTCCAACACATCCGACTTCAGCAAAACATTTTTTGAATACCGGGTTAGCATTCCGTCTTCGACCCCGTCTCCTTAGCCAGTCTGCCCTGCTGCAGCCTGTTATCCAGGATCACCGCGTGGAGGTGTAGAAGGGTCTTGGCAGCTCTGTTTCGCTGGCCCTGACGCTAGCAGTCAACTATGGGTGGTTGACCACTGCAGCCCATGCGCTGCTCGTCGCCTTGATCCTAGACAAAACCGTCTGATGTTGTGGCCATAATGTATGGGCAATAACTTTAACATACACGTATGTAATTGCACAGCTCTGTAATTATGTCTATACCAAAGTCCGCTAATATGTTTGTCTTTCCTATTTTAACGTTATCTGGGCTTGCAGCTTTTTGTTCTTCTCATCAATTTTATGCCTTCTTTATCTTTGATTTGAAGATTGTTTAAAGTCATTTCTGATTCTGTACGTGTGGCTTGTTTTCTGTTTTCATAAAAGAGCTCACGGACATATTCTGTCCATCAGTACAATTCCACCATATCGATAGAACGAAATAATATTTATAGACAAGATTTATAAACCAGATGAAAGCTTTTCATGAAGCAGACGTGAATGATATTATTAGAGGACTGCACAGTACACGAACAACTAAGGAAACCGAACATTGAGTAGAGGAGACAGAACATTGAGTAGAGGAGACAAACAATTGGGTAGAGGAGACAAACAATTGGGTAGAGGAGACAGAACATTGAGTAGAGGAAACAGAACATTGAGTAGAGGAGACAGAACATTAAGTAGAGGAGACAGAACATTGAGTATAGGAGACAGAACATTGAGTAGAGGAGACAGAACATTGAGTAGAGGAGACATAACATTAAGTAGAGAAGACAGAACATTGAGTAGAGGAGACAGAACATTGAGTAGAGGAGACAGAACATTGAGAAGAGGAGACAAATAATTGGGTAGAGGAGACAGAACATTGAGTAGAGGAGACAGAACATTGAGTAGAGGAGACAGAACATTGAGTAGAGGAGACAGAACATTGAGTAGAGGAGACAAATAATTAGGTAGAAGAGATAGAACATTGAGCAGAGGAGACAGAACATTGAGTAGAGAAGACAGAACATTGAGTAGAGGAGACATAAAATGAGTATAGAAGAGGAACATTGAGGAGATGAAAGAATATTTGAAAGAGAGGATGGATGTTTGGATAAATAAATCAGAAACAATGAGTCGATTGGTTAGAAAACGATTGAAATGGTGTGACAGGAAGTGAGCTTTGTTTTCAAGGCATATCGGGTAATATGAGAAGGGAAAAGGCTGCATTTTAAAATAAAGTAATTCTTGAAACTAGAAGTCTACACAAACATCTCTAAACGTCTTACAAAAATTACACACGTGCTGGCTTTAAAGGAGTAACTTGTGAACACGAACTTTCCTTAATCTAATTAGGTCTATCTATTGCCAACCGTTGTTCTCAAGTCAAACATTCCCTAGCCGGCCAACGTTAAGACACTGTCTTAGCTACAGTACTAAGAGTAGTTAAGGTTGTTCCTTAGCCGACGTTAATGCAATGGATGAATCTTCTTCTTCTTCTTCTTCTTCTTCTTCTTCTTCTTCTTCTTCTTCTTCTTCTTCTTCTTCTTCTTCGGCATCCGTTCGGAAGAAGACTTTGTGACCTTGTGTTGCAGTTTACAACAAAACTGC
The DNA here is from genome assembly GCA_036924085.1 of Ariolimax columbianus. NCBI lineage: Eukaryota > Metazoa > Mollusca > Gastropoda > Stylommatophora > Arionidae > Ariolimax > Ariolimax columbianus. Next base: position 79,239,775 of record JAVGWX010000007.1, on the reverse strand, counting down.
CATATGTGCGCCATTCAGCCCAAAACAGCCGATTTCAGCTGGATTTTTTTAGTATCGGGTTTGCCTTTCCACTGCGATACCTATCATATGACCAATCTACACCATTGACTAGTGCAACCGGTTTCTAGGGCAGCCACGTAGAGGCGGAATAGGGTCTCGGTCAGCTATGGTTTGCTGACCCTGAAGGAAGCAGCCAGCTATGGTTTGCTGACCCTGAAGGAAGCAGCCAGCTATGGTTTGCTGACCCTGAAGGAAGCAGCCAGGTATAAGTCTCTGTCTGCTGTCAGCTTATGTATTGCTTCATCCTGACCATTAGCTTTTGGTGGAGTAGGTTGACTAGTTCTCTCGTTGAACTTCTTCTTCTTCTTCTTCTACTTCATCGTACGCAGTCAGACAGTAACCATTATTTTTTCGAAAAAAGCGGCGGTCATCCTGAGGCTGTCGACACTGCCATAGAGCTTGTCTTGTGGTTCCACTGGTGATGGCCACATCTGCTCTCTCTGATCCTCGTATGTCGGGCAGTTCTGCAGCAGATGTTCAGCGGTCATTTTCCCGGTACCACACGGGCATTCGTCGGTACCACCTATCTTCAATTTGTTGAATAGGTGGTACCTCAGTCTATTGTGGCCAGTGTGAAGTCTGAAGACCACGACCTGCTCTCTTCTGTTCAACTGGTAATAGGCATCGTTTTTGGTGTAGCCGGTATGTTCGGTTTCCCATTTGGTCATGTATCTGGCTTTAATAAGCCGTTTTGACTCTTCGTACGTCATACTAGTATCTGTTTGTGGTAGTCTTGCGCCTTCTTTTGCCAGTCTGTCTGCCTCCTGAACGGCTTGTCTTCCTTAGTGCAAACTAATCTTCTGTTCCGAAAAACCTCAGGAACCAATACTGTTTATATGATGCAGTAATGTAGATTCAATAACTCGGTTTCAATAGGGATAAGTAAAATAAATGCAAACTTTTGGGTTTCAAACTTGAAACTCACTAGTCGTATACCAGTGGTCAGCGACTCGTAGCTGACTACTAGCGTCAGGGCCAGCGAGCCATAGCTGCCAAGACCCTTCTACACCTCCACGCGGTGATCCTGGATAAGAGGCTGCATCAGAGCAGACTGGCTAAGGAGAAGGGTTCGAAGAAGGAATGCTAACCCCGTACTACAAAAAATGCTTGCTGAAGTCGGATGTGTTGGAGCGAAAGGTGCAAATATCGCAGCCAAGCTGTAAACTACGACACAACGCATTTCGTTCTCTGGACTACATTCTGCTACATAAGTCCTTTCAGGGGTTGGTAGTGGTAGATTGAAGAAGAAGAAGAAGAAGAAGAAGAAGAAGAAGTATACCACTCCGTCAATCTAAGTACCAGTATAAGTCAACAAGTATATCACAAACCAATATGGGATAGTTGAAAAAGGTAGTTAGTAGTTTTTAAAGGTGTCATTATGTGGCAGCAACATCTAACTTTGTGATTTCTGTAGGTAACAGACGCTGAGTGGCGGATGCACATCCGCAGCTGAGATTCAAAATGCTGACCGTGCTTGTAAAGTATGCAGTAATCAAATATGTTATGCCTCTTCATTTTTGGGTAAATGGACTTATATCCTGTTTACGGTGAGAATTGTTTGTCATGTAAAATGGTTTATTACTCGATCGATACATTTTTTCAGAGATGTTTAAACATTTCAGATGAAATCCGAACTGTTCGTCCTGTTCAGACTGCAACAGAAACATGTGGCATAAATTATTAGAGCTAACTGGCGAGTAACGAGAGACAGTGCAGCAACTGCAATAAGGTGTTCTCGTGGTTTATCCTGCATCTAGAATATTGATCGCAACGTACAAATGTGACTGAAACAACAGACCAAAGACCTCTATACTGCAGGTTTTGGTGTTCTGATGAAGAGATGGGATAATTGTTCAATGTTGGTGGAAATGATGGTAAGAAATAAGTGACAATGCTAGTGCAATAATAATGGTTTTAAGTTCGAATCTCATTTAGTATTTTTTTAATGTAGCCATTTGTAACCTATTTAATGACTGACAAGTAATTGTACACCATCTCGTTATGCTGTAATTATGTAGACCGACGAAATATATTACAAGTTAAACCAAAAAAATAGATTGTTATATAAGAGATTACATATAAAGTTGTCGAGCTCCTAACCTGGCTACAGTCTTCCCATGAAACGCCTCAACGATCGGCTATGCCTTCCATGGTGTCATCTACGTGAGACGTCATCCACAGCAAACTTAGAATTGGTACAGACCATTGGAATCCGTCTAATTCAATCAAATCAAAACATGCGTACGTTGACACATGTCCAATGCGACAAGATGTGGTTGGTACAAATAACAGTTCAAGGCGTCAATGGACTAGTGAGCAGAAATCTCGTAACGGTAACTACAGCCTCGCCGTAACCAAAAGTCGGAGCACGCTGTTGAGGATCAGTTGGAACATTAAAATGTGTCAGCACAACGACGGACAATTCATATCTCCCTCGGCCCATGTTCACTGCTGACTGCTGCTCAACTGCCTCGTCTAGAACTCTGGAGGGGTCATTCTTGGAAGGTCGAAACAGGCGACCAGAAAAGGTTGTAATGGGGCTGCCAGCTTCACTTGCGAAAAAAACTAAACTATTTTCATAAAAAAATCGCACTGCAAATTGACAAATTGATTTCGGATCCCCTGTGAGCTGGAAAGGGTAAATCCAAATGTGCTGTGGATCTATGCCTTGGCAATGATGCGAAAAGCTTTCATATAACTGAAACTGTCCTACGACATTTTTCCCATTGCTGGGGTAGTCGATGGGTTTTGAAGGCTGATGACTACATACCGCTTCGCCACTGCTGTCGCCACGCCGTGTGCTGGCTATGTTTGTTTATTTCACTCCCAACAGAAAAACAACATATGCCATACCGGGGATTCGAACCGCTGTCCTCCTTGTCTGCAGGCAGGCCTCGAAACCATTCGGTCACGCGCTCCTCGCTTTCATATATAATTATATAAAGACAGAAAATTGTGATAATAGAAAACAAACCAAGATGAAATTTGAGATAAGGGTGGAGAGAAGGGTGAAAACAATTTGAATATATGAATATAGTAAGCGAAAGTCCTAACAATTCATGCTATTTGTTACAGAACAACACACAGTATCTTTCTTAATAGATAACACAATTCTAGAAGGAAGTTCTGTTTTATCATGATTTGACGTCACTACACTGCGGGCAAACCGATGGGTGCTGAGTCCCCGTCAACAAATAGCGAAGTGTATGGATACTCATGGTTTAAATTAACAGCAAATTGTACTTACACATACTAGGTCTTCCCATGCACTCTTATCTGCATGTCCCATAATTTGATCTCACAATTCTTATGTACGGCGATTGCTACTTCATTTGGTGACGTGTCAACATCCAAGAGGATGTAATGATCGTAAACAACGTCAATGCTATCCATATCCAGTATCTACTGCAGATAGCTTTGATGCAAGGACGCTCGTTCGTACATTCCGTGTATTCCAGCATAGACAAAATAAAAAACAGCATACACCGCCCTCACAACATACTCTGACGACAATAAACGTTGGAAAGATCACGCCATGATCCGGCGGACCTTGGTTATGCAAACGCTCTCAAATACTAGAAGATATTTTCAACCAGGTGAAAAAAATCATGAAAAACATCAGCATACAGGACAAGACACAGTATTTTTGTACGTAACATTCTGTGGCGAGCAGCGTGTGATGCAGAACTTGGGTTATGGAAAAGGCTCTCATGTTGTCCTCGGTGTAATGTACGATTGAGATCCTTCCCAAAAATCTAGTCTCAAACAGCTGTGGCTTCTAACGTCATGTAACGAATATATTATCACTCGGTATGTTACCGCTGATCGTCAAGACAGGAGTAATGGTTCTTTCCTGCCAGAGATCCGTCCCTGGTGAGAGATTCGTTGTGTTCCACTCCTGGTACCTGACGCCTATTGGACGTCACGGTTGAAACGCTTTTAATATTTGACTTAATGGGACGTGTCGTATCGCATACACCGTAGCGCCACCAATATCCTTTCAATTATGATTCGGCTTTCATAACAATGGTGCACCCAGGAGGAAGAATATTATAACGCGATAACAAAAAGACATTGTATTGTCTATTTCTTCACAACAAAAACTATGCAGAAAACTGAGGTAAATAAGTGATATTATCAGAGACAGTCTTAATCTGTGGGCATATCCCCGGACTTGATAACAGCCGCCGTAATGTTTGCATATAACAGAATTATGCAAAGTTTGAACGCCATTCGTAACACAGCCAGACGTATTGGTATAGTTATATGAGAAGACATTGAGCAGTACAAGTTAGTGATAATAGTTGAACTTTTTCGGTGACTAAAATGTATAATTGCAAATACTAATAATGATGACACCATGTCTTATAGTAACAAAACATATGTACATAATATTATTGTCTTTCTTGTAGTAGTAATACATATGCAAATTTGATTGTTATTTTTTTTGGTAGTAGTAGTACCTATGTACGGTAGGCTATTTTTTCCTCTTTCATTGATTCTTTCTTTACTGTCATTGAATTTTGTCCGTGAATGACAGTTCGACTGTTATATATTTTAGAATTTCAATACACCAGGTCGAAATCACGTAGTGCGCAGATTCATAGACCGGACTTGTATTGCCTTTTTCATGGTGACTGCTTCTCTCAGTCGTTCCATCTGTAGGTGGGTACCTGACGATGCCAGGAGAAAATTTGGAAGCTATCAGGCAGCTACGGAGTTCGTGCACTGCCGTCGGTACTATCAGCAGTGGAAGGGGGTGAGCATAAGGTGGTGCCCATGTGGTGCCCAGGTGGTGCCCATTTGGCGCCCGGGTGCAATGGAGTCGGTTCTGTGAGCCCTTGTCAGTGTAATTGAGTATCTTTCAGGAATCTCTGCCAAACTGTTCGTTATACATTTTATCTGGCTTTTTGTTGGAATTTGTTAGCAGTTTTCGCTTGTTTTATATAATGATGAAGGTCTTCTGGTCGTAACGATGGTGTTGTTCTGTTGTTGTTTTGGAGCGGTCACTGAGCTTTTACCTATTATATTTCCAAGTACTTTTATATCTACATATTTTCCATTCGGAAAATCTTTTGATGAGAGTTATCTCGTCCTTGTCATTGGCTGTCACAAGTCTACCTGTAAGGTATCACGGGGTTTAAGGTCAGAGTTTACCTATGTACTGCATCTATACGGAACATTTCAGTTTAGGGCGCCAGATACTGATAATATTTCAAGTTAGTGGTACCACGAGAAAGATAGGGACAGTGCTTGTTCTGTTGGAGGCATCCATAACCATGCATTAGGAGCAGTGGTTGTTCTGTTGGAGGCATTCATAACCATGCATTAGGAGCAGTGCTTGTTCTGTTGGATGCAGTCATAACCATGCATTAGGAGCAGTGCTTGTTCTGTTGGAGGCATTCATAACCATGCATTAGGAGCAGTGCTTGTTCTGTTGGAGGCATTCATAACCATGCACCAGGAACAGTGCTTGTTCTGTTGGATGCAGTCATAACCATGCATTAGGAGCAGTAGTTGTTCTGCTGGAGGCATTCATAACCATGCATCAGGAGCAGTGCTTGTTCTATTGGAGACAGTCATAACCATGCACCAGGAACAGTGCTTGTTCTGTTGGAGACAGTCATAACCATGCATCAGGAACAGTGCTTGTTCTGTTGGAGACATTCATAACCATGCATCAGGAGCAGTGCTTGTTCTGTTGGATGCAGTCATAACCATGCACCAGGAACAGTGCTTGTTCTGTTGGAGACAGTCATAACCATGCATCAGGAACAGTGCTTGTTCTGTTGGAGACATTCATAACCATGCATCAAGAGCAGTGCTTGTTCTGTTGGATGCAGTCATAACCATGCATCAAGAGCAGTGCTTGTTCTGTTGGATGCAGTCATAACCATGCATCAGGAGCTTTTGTTTTTGTGTTGGCTGCTATGATAATCATGCACAAGGAGAATGTTTTCGTCTTTGGAGCTTGTGATGAGCATGGATTAGGAACATTTGTATGTGTGTTGGAGTTTATGATAGGTCTGCATTAGGAACATTAGCTTCTCTGTCAGAGGCTATGATAAGTCTGCATTAGGAACATTAGCTTGTCTGTCGGAGGTTATGATAAGTCTGCATTAGGAACATTAGCTTGTCTGTCGGTGGCTATGATACGTCTGCATTAGGAACATTAGCTTGTCTGTCAGAGACTATGATAAGTCTGCATTAGGATCATTAGCTTGCCTGTCAAAGGCTATAATAAGTCTGCATTAGGAACATTAGCTTGTCTGTCTGAGGCTATGATAAGTCTGCATTAGGAGCATTAGCTTGTCTATCTGAGGCTATGATTGGTCTGCATTAGGAGCATTAGCTTGTCTATCTGAGGCTATGATAAGTCTGCATTAGGAGCATTAGCTTGTCTGTCAGAGGCTATTATAAATCTGCATTTGGATCATTAGCTTGTCTGTGTCCTTCTCGAGGCTTTGAAAGCATGTCCTCGTGTAAGAAGTCCAACCTCGAAATATCTCGGCCAACCTCTCTTAACATTTACTATGAACAACAATTGGAGAGGTACGAGGAACTTAAGAAAAGTCACGCCTGGACATGAGAAGTGCCTTTGCCCATATCATTTGTAACTTAATTTTCATTATCGCCACCTCCGGCTTACTTTTATATTTGTCTTTCAAACCTCAGGCAATTCATGTGTTGTTGTTGTTGATTGGGACAGTTGTGTTCGTTAGATTGACATGTCATCAAATACCCACTTGAAGGTTTCGCTGTTAATATAGCATCAACCACACATGTTATCTCTACAGTATGATATCTCTTTCTGTCGATGTTTGGGTCTCAACAAGTTGTTGAATTTTGAACTCGATGTGATCGAGATGTGTGGCACTCGTCTCTAAAAGCGATGAACGGAAACAGCGTCGTTCTAGTCCCACAGGTTTCAAGCGACGCCTGGTCTCAGAGGAGGTTGGAACCAGACTGCCTGCATCCTGTGTTACTTCTAGTCGCCTTGACCTTTGTCTTGCCATTGGTCTAAGATAGCTCGGGACCAGAGAGGGAGTCTGATGACCAGCGCGGCCTCTTCCTTACTATAATCTAAATACAGAGAAAGATACGTCATCGAGACAAAAACTGTCTGACGGTGTCGCTATCGGCGCTTGCGATGGACAACTGACTAACCTATTTTAATAAATAGGTCATGAGTGGTTGAGCGGTTATTATCCTTGTCTTTTAATCAAAAGAATGCCGGTTCAAACCCTAATGTGGGGGCAGTGACTGTCCGGACAAGCGGTTTACATTCCTCTGCCATATAAACCCCTATTCCCTCTCCCCTCCCTACATTACACAGAACTAAAAGAGTGTGAAATACGCCACAGTGACAACTATTTTGATGTTTGTTTGCACAGACAAGTCGATGTTTCGTGACTGTTGCCAAAATTAGCTGTTAACTAGACCGGAAAAGTTGACAGGCTGTTACTTTTTTACTATGATATTTTCAAACGATTGTGTTGTTAAAGATAACATTTTCAATATCAACCAACAATTTTCTGTTGGTTTTGTTGATGACTAATTCAACAATTATTGTTCAAATGTAATAGTTTTTTGTAGCAAATATTTAAGTTTTGAAACATTTTCACTGTTTATATGTTTCCCATTATTTAACTTCTCAGTGAAGTCTATAAAGCGCAAGATACTATGTGTTGTTATTTGTAATGAACGTCAAGTAATGTTCATATAGACCTGGAAGTATCGACGACTCAGGTTTCAACCAACCAACACATCTTCTGGTTTCTCTTATCGTATTTGTGAAGCATTGACCCACTAAGTTCGCTGGAATCCTGCACTAACACATATTTTGTGTGCTCGTCCTAATCTGGTCGTCAAATATTGGTCTTATTTCTATTGGACTATTAATAGTCCATTTCTATTGGAACCCACACTGTTTGTGGCTCATATTTCTTGAAATTCACATTGTTTTTGATCCATTTATATTGGAACCGACACTATCCATGGCTTATTTATATTGGATTCCCCACTATTCATGGATTATTTATATTGGATTCCCCACTGTTCATGGCTCATTTCTATTAGAACCCACACTATTCACGGCTCATTTTTATTAGAACCCACACTATTCACGGCTCATTTTTATTAGAACCCACACTATTCATGGCTCATTTTTATTAGAGCCCACACTATTCACGGCTCATTTTTATTAGAACCCACACTATTCACGGCTCATTTTTATTAGAACCCACACTATTCATGGCTCATTTCTATTAGAACCAACACTATTCATGGCTCATTTTTAACTTTATTTCCCTTTTCAATTTTCTCCTAATAATTACAAAATTTGTTTTTTGAGGCTTTCGTTTATTTAGGAAGTGTCGTGGACTCACTGGTGGGAGCGTATCAAGGCATCAACGTGCCAATACGAAAAACGTAGAATGCTTTCACTGTATATCGGAATCTGAGAGTTCAAAAGATATTGGGTCCATCTCTAAACTTCCAACAAAAATGTGCAGTTTGTGTTACTATATGGTACCGAAGAGTTGCGCACGACCTGTGCTGGTTCAATAGAAAAGTAGTCTTCCGTTGGTACACTAAGTAGTTATGTAGAATAGATGGACCACACTTGTTTGACATGGTTACTAATAGCGAACTTCTGAAACAAACACTGACCAATGCCCAGTGTGTCAGGACATAATACGGAAGCGATGGAGGTGACTGGGACATACATTAAAGAAAACATCAATAAGCGTATCTGTATGTCTCTTTTCTGGGCGCCGAAGGGCAAGAAGAATTGAGGACAATCCAGGGACACCTGGATAAGGGAAATTGCCGTAAACATGACCGGAGCTGGTCAGACGTGGACCCAACTGCAGGTGTTGACCGAAGACATCAAGTCTTGGCGTGTGTTTTTTGAGTATCTATGCTCCATCATGGGAAAAAAAAACGACTGATTGCTTAATCGAACTGGAACATCTATTCTCGTCAACTGTAGCACAAAGTGCAAACAACACATATAAGTCAACCAGAAATCTATTCTCGTCAACTGTAGCACAAAGTGCAAACAACACATATAAGTCAACCAGATATCTATTCTCGTCAACTGTAGCACAAAGTGCAAACAACACATATAAGTCAACCAGAAATCTATTCTCGTCAACTGTAGCACAAAGTGCAAACAACACATATAAGTCAACCAGAAATCTATTCTCGTCAACTGTAGCACAAAGTGCAAACAACACATATAAGTCAACCAGAAATCTATTCTCGTCAACTGTAGCACAAAGTGCAAACAACACATATAAGTTAACCAGAAATCTACTCAGCAACCACTAACTACATTGATAACAGCTGTTAGCACGCTATGCGATGAACATGCTGATAACACCCAATGTTTGCCTTCTACCCAGACTATCTATAAAGACGTTACAGAGTTGGCTGGGAAGATTGATAAGATACAAACAACACACAGTATTAAAGTCACCCTTCAGTGGATTCCAGGACATATAAACATTTCAAGAAATAATAAAGCAGACAGACTAGCAATATAAGGAGCAAACATGAATCAAATTCACACCAGTCAAATTGCAAAGACCAAAGCATATACTTCTAACAACAAAGAGAAAGAAGAATGACTGAACCAGTTGATGTAAGGGTCTACTGGGCGTGCCATGTATAAAGAAATGACACACCCAAACAAAAATGACAACATCAAAAACTGCAACGTAGGAACAGAGCACAATCGTTGAACTTAGCATAGAACACATCCGACTTGACAAATAGATAAACAAGTTAGACTCCGCACACGAATATAACTACCGCAACTGGGCAATTAGATTTGAGACAATACAACATGTGCTGCTCGCCTACCCAGGACTCGCCACAGAAATTACATATGAGACAACACATCTAGTGTTAAGCTCGCTTGCCCAGGACTCGACACAGAAATTACATATGAGACAACACACCATGTGTTAAGCTCGCTTGCCCAGGACTCGACACAGACACAGTAAAGTTACTGCCTGGCACCTCAACAATCACTAATACATTATACATCTCTACACACATGCTACGAAACACCTGCAAATTCTTCAACTTGGTAAGGACTGCAAAAAATGAAAAAATAAAAAAATAAAAAAAGCGAAGAGCTCGGCAGACCTAGTTAATCCAGAACAGCAGCAACAACAAAATAAACAACCATCGCAACAACAAACACAACAACAAAAACTCAGACTTATAAACAGTTTTGCTCCAGTTACAGACTATTTGGATTAACGTGACTAGCCGATGGCAGCATTTATATTGTAATACGGAAGAATATATTACATACGCTTGTCTTCCTGTATATCTTCAGGTCTATTTCACGCCCTCATATGATTTCACTGCCATTGATGAATCAGTAATTTGTGGAGATGACCTGACTTTGGAACAATAATAAGACGAGCAAGCAGGCACCGAGTGTATCCAAGTTGTCCTTACCAGGAAGAAAATAAAAAGACCCATTATACCTTTATAAATGTTGCATAATACGGATAAAGAGAGTTATGCACGGATCTGGCAATCTTATCATGTCAAACTAATGGTTACATAAACCAGCACTGCTGGTGAAGCAGATATATTATTGTCCCTTGAGATTCCTGAAGGAGGCCCTCTTTAGTGGTAGACCTATGCTTCAGACGGAGTGACATAAAGTAAGAAGAAGAGCAAGACAGGGTACCTCAGAACACGAGTATGTACAGCCAGTGAACTGTAGGAACCAGTATATTGTACCTGCTATAATGTGCTTCTGACTAGTGTCTATAACACTTCATCCCTGACAGCAGTGTATGATAGGGGAATTCCTTAACTTACATCGACTAGATCGACTAAACCCGGAGTGATGTGCAGCTATTAGTCTGTCCAGGGTCATGTGTGATTTCTTGTCTGTCGATGGTGACGTGTGATTATCTGTCTGTCCAGGGTGACGTGTGATTACTTTTATGTCCAGGGTGACGTGTGATTACTTTTCTGTCCAGGGGGACGTGTAATTATCTGTCTGTCCAGTGTGATGTGTGATTACTTTTCTGTCCAGGGTGACGTGTGATCACTTTTCTGTCCAGAGTGACGTGTGATTGCTTGTCTGTCCAGGGTGACGTGTGATTACTTTTCTGTCCAGAGTAACGTGTGATTACTTGTCTGTCCAGGGTGACGTGTGATTATCTGTCTGTCCAGGGTGACGTGTAATTACTTGTCTGTCCAGGGTGACGTGTGATTACTTTTCTGTCCAGGGTGATGTGTGATTACTTGTCTGTCCAGAGTGATGTGTGATTACTTGTCTGCCCAGGGTGATGTGTGATTACTTGTCTACCCAGAGTGATGTGTGATTACCTGTCTGCCCAAGGTAATTTGTGGTTACCTGTTTGCCCAAGGTAATTTGTGATTACCTGTCTGTCCAGAATGATGTACACTTTCGGTCTGACAATATCTGACCATACCTATTTATAACTTTTGTTTAACTTTATATGTTTTCTTTTACAAAAATCGCAGCGAGTGGTCCACCGGGGTCTATGTGTAATACAAGGACAAGAATAGCACCACTCCCCCACAGAGAGCATGTCGTAAGAGGCGACTAACTGAATGACATGCCATAAAACTGGCCATGGTTTGTTAATAGCAGCATAGATGGATCATGATAGGCTGCGGGTCTGCTTTACTCCAGTGTTTAAGTCTATTAAAATGGACTTGCACATAAGTTAACCAACCTGCGCAGCACTTGCAAATAATAAGCTGCTCGAGCCTAGCCAACTAAGCAGATATACCTTCCTCCCGGCTACATCCAGCTCACGTCAGAGCTGAGACTTGCACAAGGAAATCTGCTCTTGTAGAAGTACAGGTCAACTGAAATTAAGGCTAAGAAGACATACAGGTCTACTATTATATGTACTGAAGGTCAATATCTATAAGAGAAAAGAAGGCGTCAAAAAAGGAAAAACGTCACGTTCGAGACTTCTACTGAGTGAATGTGGTTGTGCCTAAACACAGAACAGCCAGGTGACATGATCAGAGGACTTCAACACCAGTTTATGGACTGACTAACAGAGAACAGTAGGGGGACATGATCAGATGACTTCAACACTAGATGATTATAAATACATCAGGAACGCCCTTGCTTTCAGTCAGAGGTGGATACAGCAAGGATCACTGCAATACATAGCTTTTGCGCAGAAAGCCTCTCGATGACGTGGACAGTGACAGAGGGCTGAAACTACCTGCTGTGACACTGAAGATAAACGATATAACAGAAGGAGGGAGCATCTTGCCCCTCTTTCTTAAGTCAACGGCTATTCGTAGGGAAACAAAGTATTGACACACATAATTGCTCATATCCAGAATGTTTGCATCAATTCTTACCTGAAAGCTTCTACAACGTGTCACTTCATGAAAAACAGAAGAATAGTACGCTTAAGTAATATTGTAAAACAATGCCACGGCAATTGTTCTTCATTTTTGTGTGCTATACAAAGCTTTTTTTAAAGAATAAGAAAAGGTCTTTTGTGATTTCACTTTCGCCGCCTTCATTCGGGCGTGTAATGCCTTGAAAAGCTACCTAAAGACTTTGCATATGGTTCAGGAACAGATTGACTGAAGGAGCCAAATGTTCATTTGCTGTAAGCGGGACACAGGAGGTGCAGGATCTTGAAATAATTGAAGAGTCCTTGGGCATTGTTGTTCTCTCACGGTTGAATAAGTTTCATGAACGAGAAATAGCGCCTGACACACAACCATGCAACTAGGAGAGAATTGCCGTACCGGCGAGGGACAAAACCTGTTTACCTATGGGATAGAGGCGGAGACAGACGCGATATGCTCCATTCGGCCGTGTTTAAACTTCCAGAAGTTTCCCTTGGGCGCAACCTGGACTGCCGATGAGCCCAGCCCATGAAAAATGCAATGATTTTTCACTGTCGGTCCAGCCTTCGCAGTTCCGATCCACCTTTCTCAGAAATGGTGTCTGACTCGACTCTTGCAAATGGTCATTTGCCGAGAAGTTCTGATAATACGTACATGTGACGCCACCTGACATCGTCTGCTGTGATGTACTCTTTAGCGACTTCCAACTGAAATAGTCAACGACAGTAGATTATTTTAAACCATAAATTAGTGCTTGAGAAATAAACTGTTGCGAGAAAATATGGAGTTAGTTTAATCGAAACCCCATAACAGACTTTGCTGTCAGAGAAGAGGTGTTAGAGACTTCATTGCCATCATCGGCACATTTTCACGTCCATGTGGAGCATAGGTCTTAATTGTACTTCACATCGGCTTTAATAAGGTGTAGTGCCCAATTCCGTTTCTGCTGATGTCGCTGTAGTGAACAGGTTAAGGTACTCGCCTCTCACAGCAATGAACGGAAACTTTGGACGATCGAATTCCGAAATTTCAAGCAATCCCTCACGAGAGGTAAGACTAGAGTTCTTGCATCCTGCGTTACCCCCGATCGTCTCGACCAATAATTTTGCCACTGATCCAAGGTAACTTTGGACAAGGGAATGAGATTGATAACCAGCGCATTCCCTATCTCACTATTCTCGAATTGCAGTGCACATCAAATTATTAAAACAAAATCGTAAAATGTTGTCGTCATCATGGCTTGCGATGGGAAATAATTATAATTATAAGCCAGGCACCCACATACACAACCAAAACGTTTCGACAACGGGAATAGAGTTATTGCCGTGAGAAGCAAACGATTTACTCTTTACTAATCTGTAAAATTGGACGATCTTTAAATTAGGATGAGGTAACAGGCAATATCCAAACCGAATGATCCTAAGGTGATAAACGCGTATATATATATATATTTAGCGAGAGAGATAGATAGCGAGACAGAGAGAGAGAGAGAGAGAGAGAGCAGGCCCTTCAGTAAACTTACCAATGATAAGGCCGCATGGGATTAGAATGAAAATGAATCTTTTATAAGAAACGTTCGCTAATCAGCATCACACAAGATGATGGTTAGTAAAGATACAACTGATATAGGTAAAAGGGCCAGCCACCGCACCAGAGAGAAATAAGCGAAACCCATTCTACGTACGACCTTCACTACCGTCGCAGCTTCGATTGATTTGTTTATGTTGAGATTGAGGACGATTGTGACAACTGCTTGGCAGTGCTGATTAAGTTGAAACAGTCCAGAGGCAACCTGTGTATAAATGTTTACAATGACACGCCCATTCTTCTGTTTGTTTGTCATTTCCATCATCATCTAGTGCTGTGCCAGCTGGAGTTGAGGATTACATCGCTTCCCAACTTCCTGACACTTGCTCAATTTCTAGAATTCATGTCCGAATATGTCTTGTTTTTCTTGTTTCCCAGCTCGAACACAGGAACCCTATAACAGTTGACCTCCTTTGATGAGCTTGCATCAAACCATGTACTTTTCGACGTTCTTTTTGTGTAACTTTATTTTACCTTTCTGTATACATGTTGATTAACAGGGTTACGTGCTTACTTTCTGTGCCCATAGCACCAAGCCACACATCAGAGGTCCAGTGATCTACCACATATCAGAGGTCCAGTGATCTACCACACATCAGAGGTCCAGTGATCTACCACACATCAGAGGTCAAGCGTTCTACCACACAGCAGAGGCCAAGCGTTCTATCACACATAAGAGGTCCAGTGTTCTACCACACATCAGAAGTACAGTGATCTACACACATCAGAGGTCCAGTGTTCTACTACACATCAGAGGTCCAGTGTTCTACTACACATCAGAGGTCCAGTGTTCTACCACACATCAGAGGTCCAGTGTTCTACCCCACATCAGAGGTCAAGTGTTCTACCACACATCAGAGGTCAAGTGGTCTGCCACACAGCAGAGGTCAAGTGTTCTTCTACACAGTAGAGGTCAAGTGTTCTGCCACACATCAGATGTCAAGTGTTCTGCCACACAGCAAAGGTCCAGTGTTCTACCACACAGCAAAGGTCAAGTATTCTACCACACATCAGAGGTTTAGTGTTCTACCACACTAACCGCCTTGTCGTTACCTTCTAACAGGTCGTCCATCTTACATGGGTGTAGGAGATTTAGGCAGGTCATAAGGTGTTCCTGGTCCTGGACATCGCCGCATGCACAGATACCGTCGTCGCTGTATCCTCACCCCACCAGGCTCTTAATGCATCGATTGACCCCCGACCGAAGTATATTTAAGGTTCGTCAAAGTGGAAACGAGGGCTGCGGTATCGCAGTGGTTAGTTCAAAAGCTTTTCAGTCAAACTATCACGGTTCAATCATCCAGTTGGTGCAGGATGTTTATCCGATCCCAAACCGGATGGGGCCGACCTAGTCACAAAGCAAAAATTCTTTGCAGTAATGGTGGCCAGCTTGATATTTACCATATCAGCCACTATGTGCCGTGGGTCACCACATAATAGAGGATTAACACCTTGTTTCACACACGTCCCAAGATGTGAAACGGGATCTTGACTTCACTTCTTGTTTAGTGGAAATGGGAGGTGTGCTCCTGTAGTAGTCTCCTCCTGCAGTTGTATCCATAGTCTGTTGTTTGTCCCGCCCTTTCTCGATGCGACTCTCTCGACGGCCTCCCTGGAGAGGATGTGGTGTTTGTAGGAAACTTCGTCCAGACTCGAGTCTCATTTCTGCAACTGTTATCCGTAAATAACGTGTCTTGGATCATTGGTCTGTTTCTACCTCTTCATGACTGCAGCACCACTCGTTCTTCTCCAGGGGGATGATCAACCAAGTACGGGATATTATTTTTCAATAGTGGTTAGCTTTAGGCCCCCAGTCACGATCCGGGCAGTCTCATTGATGATAAAATCGGCTATGCTTGGCGCGTGTGGTCGTTGCATATGTCAAAGATTTAATCGACACGGAAATCATCTAGGGCTCCTGTCATTTGTATATTGATGGTGTCAGGGGCTGATGATTTCATTTTGCTCATAGCCTTTATTACTTTCCCTACTTCTGATCTGGGAATAGAGACAGTCATGTCATTATTAAAGTGTCTCCGAAAACATATTGTCTGGCAATCGTTTGATATTATCTTTCTCACCAAACAACATGTCCCCTCTCTTGACCTCAATACATGCTCTATCAAGAGCTATGCTTGTATTGTTCGTTAGTTGCTGTATTTCAATACATGCTCTATCAAGAGCTATGCTTGTATTGTTCGTTAGTTGCTGTATTTCAATACATGCTCTATCAAGAGCTATGCTTGTATTGTTCGTTAGTTGCTGTATTTCAATACATGCTCTATCAAGAGCTATGCTTGTATTGTTCGTTAGTTGCTGTATTTCAATACATGCTCTATCAAGAGCTATGCTTGTATTGTTCGTTAGTTGCTGTATTTCAATACATGCTCTATCAAGAGCTATGCTTGTATTGTTCGTTAGTTGCTGTATTTCAATACATGCTCTATCAAGAGCTATGCTTGTATTGTTCGTTAGTTGCTGTATTTCAATACATGCTCTATCAAGAGCTATGCTTGTATTGTTCGTTAGTTGCTGTATTTCAATACATGCTCTATCAAGAGCTATGCTTGTATTGTTCGTTAGTTGCTGTATTTCAATACATGCTCTATCAAGAGCTATGCTTGTATTGTTCGTTAGTTGCTGTATTTCAATACATGCTCTATCAAGAGCTATGCTTGTATTGTTCGTTAGTTGCTGTATTTCAATACATGCTCTATCAAGAGCTATGCTTGTATTGTTCGTTAGTTGCTGTATTTCAATACATGCTCTATCAAGAGCTATGCTTGTATTGTTCGTTAGTTGCTGTATTTCAATACATGCTCTATCAAGAGCTATGCTTGTATTGTTCGTTAGTTGCTGTATTTCAATACATGCTCTATCAAGAGCTATGCTTGTATTGATCGTTAGTTGCTGTATCTCAATACATGCTCTATCAAGAGCTATGCTTGTATTGTTCGTTAGTTGCTGTATTTCAATACATGCTCTATCAAGAGCTATGCTTGTATTGTTCGTTAGTTGCTGTATTTCAATACATGCTCTATCAAGAGCTATGCTTGTATTGTTCGTTAGTTGCTGTATTTCAATACATGCTCTATCAAGAGCTATGCTTGTATTGTTCGTTAGTTGCTGTATTTCAATACATGCTCTATCAAGAGCTATGCTTGTATTGTTCGTTAGTTGCTGTATTTCAATACATGCTCTATCAAGAGCTATGCTTGTATTGTTCGTTAGTTGCTGTATTTCAATACATGCTCTATCAAGAGCTATGCTTGTATTGTTCGTTAGTTGCTGTATTTCTGCATGCATTTGTGTCGTGGTTGTTTACAAAGCCTTAATTTATTTAGCATTTTCTTTCTGTCAACTTTTCTTTTCACTGTCAGCGCATACAATGTAGCACGTACCAATTTTACTTGATGTTATTTTACTTAAAATGTCACCAATACTTGAATTTGGTTTAACTCTGTTTGTTGGTAGAGATTTATGGGCTGATTGCATTCTATTTAAAAATATTGCCACTTTGTGTTTACTTTTTCTTCTGAGCTTTCTCTTTCGTGGTGTTCCATGCTTCATGAAAGTAGGCTGATATTTATTTTGAATATCCACTTGATACTTATGTTGGTTTTCTGACATCTTTAGTGTCGATATTTCGACTAGGGATTATAATTTATTTATCTTCCTTTTTCAGTTTGATGTCTACAGAATTGTGTTCTATCAGTAACTCGATACGTTTTTGGATCTGTAACACTACTTTTTAATATGTCGTTTATATAAAAACGACAAATTAAATGCTTGCTTTATCTTATAGTCTTTTCCTGCTGAAGCTTGTTGGAAAAATATTTAGCATATAACTAATTGATTGTCTTCACAAAATTGTTTCAGCATGTCTCCCATTTAGCCTCTTATTACAAATCTATTTTGTCCTACAATAATTGTGTGTTTTCATTTTCCTATGTTAAAATTCATATATCTAATTACTACCTCAACATTGGTATGTGTCATTGGTTTGATGGTCTGCTGCAAGTCCTCTTAATATTGTTTGATTTCTTCGTCAGTGAATTCCTATTTTGGCGTAAATGTTTGTAACATGACAATATAAAATAGTTTGGCTCTGAAGTTCCACAGCGGGTCCTACTATTGTGTATCCAACAACTACACATATCTTTCTAGATTCATGTATAACAACATTACAACTCTAGGTTCATATTTCTCTGCTTCTGAATGCATCAATTCACATTGGTTGTTCCTCGTGTAACCGGCGTCTCTTAGTCTTGTCTCTGTCACACACGAATATATAAATTTGCATAGCTTTGCCTCCGGAATTAAATTATCCATCTTTCCTTTCCAGTTTAGTTATAACATTAATTGTTCAAATTTTTAGATTTTTAACTTCCAGTTTATAGGCGATCTTTCTGTGGAAGCTTTCTTTCTTAATTTATGAAGCTTCCGTCACCATAAACATCCTTACCCACTAGAGCAGTTGTCTGTTCCCTTTTGTTGTTGTTGTTGTTTTTGTTGTTGCTTAGATGTTTGCCTCACTAGTTTCTACTGGCGGAGGCGCGCCATATTCCACCCCAGACCGTAGTCCATTGGGCGATATCAGGACGCATAAACCAGTGCTTGGATGAATGTATGCGCCTGTATGTACCTATGCTAGGTTTGTGCGCCCTCAGAAGCTAGCCCAACCAAAGTGCAATGGAAGGGCCTCACCATGAGGGCGCGTGTGAAAGTTGTGCAAGAGTGTGACTATAGGACATAGTCAAATGAAACAGAGTGAGGTAAGAGGAGATAGAAGAGTTGCCCCCAGGGTGAAACCTCTTGTCCCTACCTGTTGTTGTTGTTGTTGAATGTCTACAATAAGTAAGTTTACTCTTTAGTGTGGCCTAGAAAGGGCGTTAAGTGGCGAGAATGCAATAGCTTTCATCACACCCTGAGCGTGCTGATGAAGGTGGACGGGGTCCTTCTATGTGTTAGTATGTACAACAGGTTTTTGTCATCAGGGGACCAGGGGGTATCAGTTTGTTTGTTCTTCCATTGTGTCTAGTAGGGTATGTAGGTGGTGAGGTTCTAATATCTTCCATAGTGGTTATTCACTATCTTTATTGATGTCACGATGCGACTTTAGTGTTCCGTACACTTTGATGTTTCGCCGTTGTTCTCAACGACTTATCCGCCTCCCTCGCCGTCTCAGTTTGTGTTTGCTGGTGATGAACGTTCCCTCCAACAGGAATTCTCCTAATTCACTCAAGTAGTTTAACCAGTCAGTCCAAACGGTTGGCCAGGATGGGGTCACACCCATACATAAACGGTTTCCTGGAACCAGACATGAACTTGGTTAAGAGACATGAACCACATACTATCTCAGCTAGTGATTAATCATATGACTGCCATTTACTATCATGTAATATCCCTTTATCCTTTTTATTTGTTTGTATTTGTGATGCAATTAATTCTAAAACAGATGAAGGTGTGCCGGATGAGCCAACGCTAATTCATTGGCGGGGGATGAACAATGTACACGCCTGAATACGCACGCTTGAGTTCTGCTTAATTGGACGTGTTGCCAATTATTGTTGCTCTTCATGTTTGATTATACAACGTGGAGGTACACCGTTGTTGTCACAGAAGATCAACAGTGGAATAATTAGGGATGTCTTTTGTACAATTCGTAAATCAGTTCATAACTTACACGAAAATAAGAAACACATGCAAAATAGTCTGTGCCAGTAACTGATTGTATCTGGCAATATTATGGGACACATACATCGTTTGATGGCAGCGAATTCTGGAAAATGAATTAAAAAAGCTGAAAAATTACTCGAAGCAACAGAAATGTGGTTTGAGAAGAATGATTGAATAACTTGAACAACTAAGACATTCAATGAAGATGCGGTCATGAGAAGAATACTAAAGTATCGCGACCAACTAAAACAAATAAACTCAGGAAAAGTTCATGAGATACATGGCCAGGAAGGAGAGCCTTGAGGATATGCCCACAAGGGGAAACACCAAGGACAAAGCAGGCATGAAAAGGAGACATACAACTGATTTAGTGGTGGCATGACAAATTGGATGTTAAAACAGAGATCAATCGAAGCACTGGAGTGTTCGAAAGACAGTTATGGAAGGATTTGATCACAAATACCATCCGGCATGGCACATAATGCTGTTTGGATATGTAACTGTACGTAGAAGAGTGTGTGTCCGATCGGGTAGGATCCTTCACCCTGCACCGTGAGGGACACGGACACCTATTAAGGAAAGGCATAGCTTTTATTGTATGTTGAGGTGGAATAAAAACCTAGCACATACAATTCGTTCCAATAGCACGAGCATGTGGCCTTTATTCCTCAATCTCCCCCGACGGATCTCTGGAATATTTGAATACTGATATTCAATCAGACAGAACAGTGCCCGATACCAGGAAGCCAACATCTTTCCTTCACGAGTTCTGTGATTTCATCTTGTCGGTACTTAGGCTCTACCGTCTCTTGTCTTCCCCTTGGTCTGCCTTTAAGACTCGCATTTGACTATTAGTAGTACGCATCTGGTTGGTTTCTTTCTTACCGTTTACTAGGCATGGGGAAGGTAGAGTTCTGGGGCATCCAGTCTTCAATATTTGTCTTTCTGACATTTAGCCTACCCAGCAGGATAGGACATGCACAATGACTTTCTTCTTCTTCTTCTTCTTCTTCTTCTTCTTCTTCTTCTTCTTCTTCTTCTTCTTCTTCTTCTTCTTAGTTCGTTCTTAATCCCCCACTACCAAACCCTGAAAGGGTAAGTAGCAGAACGTAGTCCAGAGAACGGAATGCGTTGTGTTGTGTTTACATCTTGGCTGCGATATTTGCACTTTTCGGTCCAACACATCCGACTTCAGCAAGCATTTTTTGAGTACCGTGTTAGCATTCCCTCTTCGATCCTTTCTCCTTAGCCAGTTTGCCCTGCTGCAGTCTGTTATCCAGGATCACTGCGTGGAGGTGTAGAAGGGTTTTGGCAGTTCGCACAATGCTTTTGATGATGCAGGTAACGGAAAAGACGTCATGCGGTTTTCTATCCATCGCTTCTGGGAAGTCTGTGAACATCGATGAGAAAATGTCCCAACCATTGTTGTGTTTGTTTGTTTATTATGTTATACAGAACCGACATCATTGAACTCCAGAAATACTATTTTAGCTGATGAAACCGGTAATGGATGTCTATGGTTTCTGTAGCGAGCTGGCAGTACACACTTCTGATCAACCTCCACGTCAGATTCTGTTCCAGCTAATTATCATTCGTTAGTCCTGCCGTTTAAAGGCTGCTGATTTATCGATTGTCCCTAACGTGATGTCGTTAAACATGTCTACATCTATGTTCCCTATAAGAGTACTCTCAAAATCAGCATATCGACATTGGCATGTGATACTTCATCATGTGATTTAATCAACACATATAGGGTAGACAACTCCCAACTAATTGCTATTAAATCCATTAACTGACACACTCTACGGTCCTGGCGCGTGTGACGTAGATCTCTGTTTGAATTTCACGCTATAAAATCATTTCGGCTATTATGGCCCCCTTTAAAGATATTATGGCACACTTTGAATGCATTATGGCACACTTTGGATGCATTATGGTGCACATAGGGTACTCTATGGTGCGCATTGGATATATTATGACACATTTTGGATGCGTTGTGGCATAAATTGGATATATTATGGTATGGCGCACATTGGATACCTTATGTCGCACATTGGATACATTATTGCACACATTGGATACATTTTGGTACACATTGGATACAAGAATAAATAACTCGAGCCCTGGAAATTGCAAGAAGAAAATGAAGAGACAACATTGGTGGACATTTGTATCGTCTACGTCGTGGCTAGAGTCCTGGCTTCTCATTGTGTAGGGCGTGGTACATTCTCCGATTTATACAGGCTCAAGTTTACGTGTCTGTAAATTGGTTCCTGATTTATTGTTAGGCAGCACAGGCAGCGACGATAGGAATTGGTCGACTCACCTAAATAAAGCTGATTAGCTTTCCATGGCAAAGGTGAGGAGTTTCATCTCCCACTATCGGCAGCTCCAGTAAACCCAGCTGTAAATGGGTACCTGGCTTACGATTATGGAATAAAAAGACAGAGCAAGGGAACTGGCCAACTTCACCTTACAATCTGAGGCTTAGTATACTGAAGTCTCTAACACTTCATTTCTGACCAGCTGTTAAGTCTGCTGAATAATCTCTTTTACTCTTTACCTGGTACAATGAAGTCTCGAATACTATTCCCGACGCCAGTTTGTGTTATAGTTTTTACCTTTCAAGAATGTGTACGCCACTAAATATCCCAGAGGTCGAGTCGGCCTGGAGACCCTAAACAAAAACAAACTCCACCGCCGAAAATCATTGTGTTATATTCAAGCGCAAAGAGTTTATTTTGTTGTCTTTTCTTTCTTCTTAGGAGTGACACATCACATAAACAGCGAGAGGAAAACACTGGACAAGTGCGGGCAAATATGCAGACACCAAGTTTAACCACTGATAGTCATCTCGGCAAGTCAGGCAGCGGGACAGGTATATCAGCAGGCCGCATCTAAGCCAGGACAATGCCCCCGTTCTCGCCAACTGTGGGAGTCCATTCCTGGAGACAGAAGTGGTCCATTCAAATCCATTCTCGGCGTAATGAACACCCGCTCGGAAGACTGTTCTGGCTTGCTTGGCTGAGCAGCGGAGTGACATCGAATTATTCCAACGTACGATCCACATTCAGAGCATGGACATAAAATTATGCATGGTGGCGACACAGTGTTGTCCCTTTTGTGTACTCTATCATCTCTCCAGTAGATGGGAGAATATATAATGCGTTTTAATTTTTATATAATACTTTCAATGAAGCTATTTAAGCGTGTGGTTATGGCGTATGGTCGTAGGTACAAGCTTATATACATATACACACACGTACACACACATATACACCTCTCGAAACACACACACACACACGTACACACATATACACCTCTAGAAACACACACACACACACACACACACACACATATCAGATAGGCACAAACGTAAGATCGAGGTTAGGCTGTGTCCTAAGTTCAGGGGGAGACAATATTCGCAACAGCACGTTGAGGAGAACAATTTGGCCTTTCTCTGTTAATTAGTAAACTGCAGCACAAAAAATAAGATGGTTTGGACATTTGACAAGGATGCTGTATGATTCTACATACTAGGCTGGGTTGACCTGGAGCTGACGGTAGTGGAAGTTGAACCCCGCACCTAACAAAACTCGACTTATTTATGCCAGCTGGACAAGCTCATCAGATGCAGACTAAAAGAAGACTATGAGCAACACAGTGTAAACAAGTTGATCCGAGCAGCTGGGAAATAGGCAGCATTAGCAAATGCCGGAAAAGTCTTTTCCAATCAAAGAGTATTATGACTGCTCTAAAAGATGCAGACGATGTCAGCGTGACGAATTGAACAGATATAGAGGCATAATGTCAGGGGTAAGACACCAACCTCTTTGTTAGGGGTACTACACCAACCTCTTTGTTAGGGATACTACACCAACCTCTTTGCATCAAAGGTGATAGTCACCAAATTGTCACACATCTCCGAATCTGTGCCGGTATCAAAGATCGAATCGAGTAAGATGGTACACGTCATTTAAAACAAACAACTAACACCAGGGAAAGCCTAGAACAAGATGGAAATGCAAATGAAGAAATCCACACTAGCGCCACATTTAGCTACTCTGTTCAACATCTGTTTAAACGAATGCCAAATCCACGACCAATGAAAAACATATAAAACCTTTCTAATCTATAAAAAAGGGACAAGGAAAACTTGGCAAATTACCGCCCGATCTGTCTGATCTCCTCAAATTACAGTCCGATCTGTCTGCAGTCATCCATTTATTAGTTTCAACAGAATATTAGCCAATAGACTACAGATGCTACTGAATGAGAACCACCCAAGAGAGTAGGTTTCAAAAAGGCATCTCAACCACTGACCATCTCTTCACAATCAACTAATTAATCGAGCGGGTAAATGAAGTACAGATGCCTTCATGCCTTGTGTTCGTGGATTATTAGAAAGCATTCGATAGCATCGGAATACCTGTGGTTATAAATGCCTTGAGAATTCAGAGAATTGCTGAAAATATGCTCAACTGATTGAGGAGATAAACAGCTGATGCACAACGGATACCGCCTTCTATAGACCGATTACCATACAGATACAACGTGGCGTGCGACAGAGTGATACAATCTCCCCAAAGCTCTTTACAGCGGTCCTTCAAGAGGTCTTTAAAAACCTGGATGGGGAAATAGAAGCATAAACATAGTCGGAGAAATGTTTACTCATCTCAGGTTCGCTGATGAGATAGTTATCCTCAGTCACAGCGTCAAAGAAGCGGAGACAAGTCTGGATGAGCTCAGTAGAGCAAGCGTTGCAGTTGATCTACAAATCAATAGAAAGAAACGCAGTTCATGCTCGGTGCCTTCTGCCCAAAAGGAGATATGCGTTTTGGAAATTGCCTCGTTGAAAATGTAAATTCGTATATCTACTTGGGCCAAGAGATACACTACCTCGTGACACTCCCTCTCTCAGCGTTGGTACAGTTGTCAATTTTAACCCTGACAGATCTTCGGAAAAGATAACTTTTTATTCATGAGAACATGTTGTTGGTAACTCGAATAATGTCACAAAAGCGTTGAGAAATAAGAAAAATGTATGTTTGAATATTTTCTACCATCACAAGTAAATAGACATGTTTTAAAGGCAGGATTTCTGAAACAAAACTAAATAAAATTATGATTACATAGTTGGATTGACGTTTTTAGGGAATGACGCTATATTCATTAGTTGATGTTTGTGTTATCAAAATCGATGTTGTGTTATTGTTCTCTGAAACCGATTGGAAAATCAGCTAGTGTCAATATATCTAGATTGAGCTGGGACAATCAATGCATGCATTAATTGGGTACATGACAAGTTATATCAATGATGACGCCCAATTTTAATATAAATAATAACAATAATAGTAACAATAATAGTAATAGAAATAATGAGCCCTTCACATCAGTTAGCACATGAGCCCAAACAACTTTATAATTTATTCCTGAAGTGTAATAGCCCATACTCTGTTCTTGATATATAAATTGCATCACTAAATACTGCCATAAGCATGTCTCAAACAGCTTATACGCAAACAACTTCGTTGTATAGACAACCACAGACGATGGAACAATAGCCTCATGCATGCTCCAGCTGACAGTAGAAAACTGGACAAAAGAGTAGGGACCGGAAATAAATGACACAAAACTCACACCACTATATTCTCACTCAATCTCCTCTAAAGATGATAAAATAATAATAAAGTTAGAAAACCAACAAACAAAAAAAAAACCAAGTTGAACACACCCATATTCCCTGGAGTCACATTTGACTCGAGACTCACCTGGAAGTCAAATATGGAGAAAATCCAGACAAGGGCCATAAAAACTCTCCGTGATTAAAAAACTGGCTGGTACATTTTTTAGGACACACAAAAAAATCCTGAAGGACTGGGACATTCAGACAAATCATAGAATAACCCGCTAGCACTTGGACAACAGCTGCTAAAATAAGGGCAGGAAAAATAGACCGATTCCAAACTATGGGTCTCAGATTTATCTTTGTGACATTGCAAAGGTCTCCTATTGCAGAGCCAGGGAAAAGAAAACATACCAGCCCCCTGGATTAAGGAAACAAATACAAATACCTTACTCAGTTTGAAACACTAAAATGGCTACATGTTCCCCCAGAAGTTCCAAGAGAGAACTGAAAAAAGACTACTAATCAAAAGCCAAGATCATCTGACCAGAGAAAACCACAGAAAACATGGAGACAATCTTGAAACTGAAATCGAAAAGTGATAAACACTCATTCCAGAACTATGGATACGGAGACAGGACCGGTCCAAAACAATCTTAGAGGCTCCATAAATAACGACAAAAAAAAAAATTAGTAATCGGAAACACAAAAAAAAATCGACGTTCTACGACAGTTCAAGAGAAAGCAAACATAAAACTCTTTGACACATATGTACACAGATTGTTCGACCAAAGAGAGCAACAACAACAACAACAACAACAACAAAAAAAAGGGAAAAAAAAGGGACAGTGGAATCTACATCACAAACTCCAACGGTGACACAGAAAATCACACCATACCAACAACAGCGACCTGTTACAATTTCATATCTGAAACAGCTGTTTTATTCAACACAAAGAAGCTGCACTAACACAGAAAGAGTAAATGGCGGGCCAGTGTAGGTGTCAATGAAAGAAGATGTATACCAGAGAGGCTACACTAGATGTTACTGGTTTAGGCGACAAGACTAGAAATAGTCACATTTATGAGAAATAATGGGATTGTCAGATTTGAGGAAAAAGGGCCAAAACAGCAAGGAGGTACATGACAGCTATGCCCTTTTATGGAGCGGAGTAGGTTTGCGCGAAAGAGCTAAGCATGGTGTGGGTTTTATAATGCACCCGGAGAAGGCAAAACTCATCACAGATAAAGAGTATGTATCGGATATAATTATACAGCTACAATGTACAGAACGGACGAAAACAACAACTGGTTATCCAAGTGTATGCTCCGTGTAACGACAGCTACAGTGAGGAAGATGAAAGGGAGTTATTAGAGCAACTGTCATCCAAGTGTATGCTCCGTGTAACGACAGCTACAGTGAGGAAGATGAAAGGGAGTTATTAGAGCAACTGTCATCCAAGTGTATGCTCCGTGTAACGACAGCTACAGTGAGGAAGATGAAAGGAAGTTATTAGAGTAACTGTCCGATGTCTTAGATAGGCTGAATGAGAAGACCGAGTTGATAGTAATGGACGATTTCAACTGTCAAGTTGGGGGAAAATCGACACAGAAAACATGTCTTGGTGCGTTTAGTGATTGCACACCAAAACAGAATAGCAATGGGGAAGAACTGATAAATCTATGTCTTGAACAGGGGCTGATTATAACAAACACTTTTTTCCAACACCAGAATAGCCATATACAAACATGGTATCGATGGTATGATACTGGAACATCATCTAAAAATAGACTACATACTAGTCAGAGGGAGATAACGACCAGCCATTACAGACTCAAGAGTGTTTCCCAACATCGACACTGATCATCGTCCTGTTGTACTAACTCAAATACTTACTTTTCAAATCGAAAAGAAGTTGCAAAGACAGAGATATAGGTCACAAATATGGCAAAACATGAGGAGGAGGACATCCGCTAAGATATACAACGTGAAATAAAAGACATATACCAGGCCCTGCCAGTAACAACTAGCAATGAAACGAATGAGTGACAGTGGTTCAAATCAGCACTGATAAACTTAGTGAACGCAAATGCGTAGACAGAAACTTCGACAATTCCAAAAGAAAAGAACAGCGTGATGGAATCAACAAGTACAGGAAGCAATACAAGGTAAGAAAATATTATACAAGAAGTGGTTGAAATAGAAGTCACAAGAGGATTACACAATCTACAAACACGTAAGAACACATTCGAAAACCGTAATCAAGAACTTCAAAAGCAGTCGAATGGAATATATATGGCGAACAATTAATGCTCATTTGTCACAAGAATCTGAGAGATATCTTTAAAAATGTCAGGGCAATGAGAGTTAGAGACGACAGCTTTAACTCGACCACAATTATAAACGAGTAGCACGGGACGACTATTTTTAATCCAGAAAAAAAGAATGGCACCGTGGAGAGAGTATTTCCTAGACCTCCTAAGCCCAAATGATACGCGGATACGCACTCCACTCATACGAGTTTAAACACAGGAGAAACAGAGCCCAAAATATTAATTCAGGAGATCGAAGAAGTCCTTAAAAAAAGCCCAGATCGTAAAGCTGCAGGCGCGGACGGAATACCATGCGAGACAATTAACGCTTGTGGATACCTAGGGGTAGAATGATTACATAGAATATTCTCAGCAGAATTATGTTGCAAAAGAACACGTTTACATAGAAGTTAACGTCTTTCGAATTTGATTGAGGGTCAAAGATGATGCTGAGAAGATCTGTATACGTGACACTAGTGAGTCCCTGAAGACTCGCAGAAAGCTATCATCTAGAAAAACAAAAGGCAACAAAAAAGAGCGCGATACCTACCGTGGGATATCGCTTCTAAGCCACACAAGAAAACTGTACGCGAAAATCCTCGAGCAGAGAATTCGACCTATCCTAGAACCACAGCTGAGTGGGGCTCAATTTGGTTTCTGACAAGGTAGGAGCTGCACAGATGCTCTATTCACTCTGAGACAACTAAGAGAAACAAACATCGAAAACAATCGGACTTTCAACGTGGCTTTCATAGATCAAGAAAAATGCTTTAAAGTAGACACAAATAAACAATGGGCCATCCTAAACGACTACGGAGTACAGGGGCAGCTATTAGAGAATATTAGAGCACTGTACCAAGGGTGTCAAAGTATAGTAAGAACAACAGATGGTCTGTACCAAGGGTATCAAAGTATAGTCAGAACAACAGATGGTCTGTACTAAGGGTGTCAAAGTATAGTCAGAACAACAGAGGGTCTGTACCAAGGGTGTCAAAGTATAGTCAGAACAACAGATGGTCTGTACCAAGGGTGTTAAAGTATAGTCAGAACAACAGATGGTCTGTACCAAGGGTGTCAAAGTATAGTCAGAACAACAGATGGTCTGTACCAAGGGTGTCAAAGTATAGTCAGAACAACAGATGGTCTGACCGAAACAATGGAGATAACAAACGGGGTGAGACAAGGGCGTGTGTTGTCGCCCCTACTCTTCAGCACATATATGGACATAATAACGCTGGAGGTCAAATTGGAGCATGTGTCAAGAAATGCAGAGGAAGAAAGGACAGAGGCTGATCAGTTAAATGACTTCCTGAATGAAAATGTTGCATATGATCAATGTCTACTTTACGAGAGTAAATATGAACTGCAGCAACATCTGACTGCGCTCATCTCTCTATGTAAAAGATACAGTATGAGAATTAGCACAAAAACAACAGAAACTACGCAGAAAAGCAGATCGCATGAAAACATAAACATTACGGTAAACGGAACCAAGATCAAATGCAGGAGTTCAGTACCTGAGCAGTGTTTTCACACAAGATGTAGGATTAGATAAAGAGATTGAGATCAGGTACCAAAAAGCAAATGCGATTGCACACCAGCTGTCACCATTATTGAAACACCCTAACATAAACATGTCCTACCAGCTGTCACCATTATTGAAACACCCTAACATAAACATGTCCTACCAGCTGTCACCATTATTGAAACACCCTAACATAAACATGTCATACCAGCTGTCACCATTATTGAAACACCCTAACATAAACATGTCATACCAGCTGTCACCATTATTGAAACACCCTAACATAACCATATACACAGAATGCTAATCAACAGTATATTCATGCCAACTTTCTGTTACCTGTACCATACATGGACTTTAACAAAAACTCTAGAGAGAAAGGTCACAACATGTGAGATGAGATGCTTCCGGAAAACAATCAACGTAACTAGGAAAGACAGAATGCACAATGGAGATGTGAGAGAAAGATCACGACATGTGAGATGAGATGCCTCCGGAAAACAATCAACGTAACTAGGAGAGACAGAATGCACAATGGAGATGTGAGAAGAATAGTTGAAGTAAAACCCTGCTCTGAATATATTGATGAAGTGAGAAAGAGAATGCATGCTGATCAACTATCCCTGTGCGCTTATAACGCGCGACGTGTGAATTTTCGCAAATGTAGCAGATCGAGAACTAGATGGATAGGAAATGGTGCGGATATTCTAAATCGTCATGGGATGACGACTACTTCACCGGCACGTCTGGTCCTGGACAGAAATATACGGCTCGCCACGAAAGGTAAGACAAGACAAGCAACAGCTGTACGTGCAGCTAAAACACAAGTGCAAGGAATTCAAACATTCTTACAGACTCCAGGAGCGTACTCCAAGTCATCTCAAGCACCAAACAAGATAGATTCTCACACGAAATAAAATTTAACATCCGGTAGCTGTTAGAAATAAAAACAGATCAAGTCTTTAAGTAGATTCCCGTCCACCGTTGAATACTTGAAAAGTAGAAGACAGCTGAGCTTGCAAAAACCGGAAGTGGCACCACACAGACTCGACACACACATAGCTATTCAGAAGAGCAGTCCAAACGATCCATGAAGACGGAATGGATGGACCGGCACTAAGAACACAAGTCAGAATATGGCAGAAATGTTCAGACAAGGATCTCCAGACACATTGCAGACTTAAAGCCCACCTCCATAGAATGGGTCGTAGAGATGCCACTACATAAGAGATTGTGGAGCACCAAAGTAAACTCCAAAACACATCCCACAGGGCTGCCCTACTTATACAGACCAAAGAGAGACAGTTTTACTCGGGGAAGCGACCATGCTCGAAAAGCTGTGGGGACAGACGAAGATCTGAAATGCAGTCTCCTTCATGGACCTCACAGGGCTAGAAGCACAGCATTAGTTGATCGAATAAGAAGGGAGAACATTATTTATGTTTGCAGGAAACTGATTCTCTTGATCCTGTCCTAAACGTTTCTATATAGCCAGCTGTCAATCACAGGCTTTATTCGTCAATGTGTCTGTCCGTGGTTAACATGTCGCCATGACTACAAAGTTGGTCGATGTTCGGATAGCGCAATTGATTGAAACCCGTCTCACTGGAACGCTCTGTTTATTACTTGGTGGCTACCAATACACTTTGTGGACTTTCCTTCACTAAAGCATTCTTTTATAGAGGTCTCATGCTATTGTCTCTCAATTCTCTGAGTCGTTTAGGATTGTTCTTCTGTTCCCCACCGTCACCGAAGGAGCTCGGGCTTATCATTGTCCTCCTGATAGACAGAATGTGACAAATCATATCATGTTAGAGGAGGGCTTGAAATAAAAACAGTACAAATATTTCTTAGGTAAATTTATTCTGAAAAAGTGAAACACAACTGTATGACTTTTCAACATAGTCACCATTGCGTATGACACAAGTTCCTCAGCGCCTATAAAGTGTTTGGATTCCTAGAGAAACATATTTTCTTGATCCCGTTTGTAACCCCTCATGCACTATCTGCTGGGCCTCTTAATCAAACCTGAAGCCTTTCCTGTCAATGCCTCTTTTAGTCGAGAATCTATCTAGCGGATGTGGTGGAGGTCCTCGATGGCTGCAGTTGTTGCACAGGCGGCATGGGGTCGAGCATTGTCATGTTGCAAAAGAACACATTTACTTAGAAGTTTGAGTCTTTTGGATTTGATTGCGGGTCGAAGATGATTCCTGAGAAGATCTGTATACGTGACACTGGTGACGGTATTCCCCCTGGACATCTAGTGCACTCAAATAACAGCTCGTGCATCCAAAATAAGAGTCAAGCATTAACTCCCCGGCAGATTGCTGCGTTCAAAATCCTCTTCGGTTTCGGTGAGGAGGGATAGCGTCATTCCTTGCTCGCTCTCTTCATTTCAGACTCGTGGTAGTGAATCCAGATCTATAACAACAAACCTTACTAGGATACCATCACCTTCTGCTTCACAGCGCCGCAAAAGTTTTTTTTCAATTCTGGAGTAAGCTGTCGTGGCACCCACATTGCAGACACTTTGTGGTACTGTATATTTATACTGTCTACTAATTGGAGGCGCTCGTTTTTTACTCTGATATTTAGGTCACCATATGCGTCACTGGGAGAAGGCTGAAACATGACTTCCGGGTATTTAACAATTAATTGTAAGACCGAACATGTCGCAGGCTGTACAGAATTCATCCATATATGTCTGCATGTCTCTTTCAGTATGGGCAGCAAGTGCACAGTCATCAGCACAAAGCAAGTTTGAGATGGCTGTGTCCTTTAACTTGGTGTGAGCTTGCAGTCGCCTGTGATTGAGAAGTTTTCCGTCAGTTCTGTATTTAATTTACCCTACGTTTTGGATACTTTCCTGAGAGTTAACACTGAGCATACCAGCAAACATTACGATGAAAAGTATTGGGGCCAGTAATTGGTTTTGCTTGACGCTATTTGACACAGGAAAGGCATTTGACATTTTCCATTCACTCAACAGGTGAGCATTCATACCTTCATGGGGGATCAAGATGCTGAGCAGCGCATGAGCTGCAGCGGTCAGCGACCCATAACTGACTGCTAGCGTCACGGCCAGCAAACCAGAGCTGCCAAGACCCTTCTTCATCTCCACGCGGTGATCCTGGATAACAGTCCACAGTAGGCCAGACTGGCTAAGGAGAAGGGATCGAATAGGGAATGCTAACCCGGTACTCAATAAATGCTTGCCGAAGTCGGATGTGTTGGACCGAAAGGTGCAAATATATAAGCTGCCGATACTTGCAGAGGCATTCTGGGTGCAGAGAAAAGAAAAAGACTAGAGAAATCGAGGAACATCCCTGCAAGCCAGCCTCCACAGCATGGATGTACGATCTGCTACAGGAACACCCCGGCAAGCCAGCCTCCACAGCATGGTTGTACGATCTGCTACAGGAACACCCCGGCAAGCCAGCCTCCACAGTATGGATGTACGATCTGCTACAGGAACACCCCGGCAAGCCAGCCTCCACAGCATGGATGTACGATCGCTACAGGAACACCTGTAGCAAGCCAGCCTCCACAGCATGGTTGTTCCATCTGCTACAGGAACACTCCGGCAAGCCAGCCTCCACAGTATGGATGTACGATCTGCTACAGGAACACCCCCGCAAGCCAGCCTCCACAGCATGGATGTACGATCGCTACAGGAACACCTGTAGCAAGCCAGCCTCCACAGCATGGTTGTACGATCTGCTACAGGAACACCCCGGCAAGCCAGCCTCCACAGTATGGATGTACGATCTGCTACAGGAACACCCCGGCAAGCCAGCCTCCACAGCATGGATGTACGATCGCTACAGGAACACCTGTAGCAAGCCAGCCTCCACAGCATGGTTGTACTATCTGCTACAGGAACACCCCGGCAAGCCAGCCTCCACAGTATGGATGTACGATCTGCTACAGGAACACCCCGGCAAGCCAGCCTCCACAGCATGGATGTACGATCTGCTACAGGAACACCCCGGCAAGCCAGCCACCACAGCATGGATGTACGATCTGCTACAGGAACACCCCGGCAAGCCAGCCTCCCCAGCATGGATGTACGATCTGTGGAAGTGACATCCCACCAAGCCAGCCTCCACAGTATGGATGTACGATCTGCTACAGGAACACCCCAGCAAGCCAGCCTCCACAGCATGGATGTACGATCTGCTACAGGAACACCCCGGCAAGCCAGCCTCCACAGCATGGATGTACGATCTGCTACAGGTACACCCCGGCAAGCCAGCCTCCACAGCATGGATGTACGATCTGCTACAGGAATACCCCGGCAAGCTAGCCTCCACAGCATGGATGTACGATCTGCTACAGGTACACCCCGGCCATCCAGCCTCCACAGCATGGATGTACGATCTGCTACAGGAACACCCCGGCAAGCCAGCCTCCACAGTATGGATGTACGATCTGCTACAGGAACACCCCGGCAAGCCAGCCTCCACAGCATGGATGTACGATCTGCTACAGGAACACCCCGGCAAGCCAGCCTCCACAGCATGGATGTACGATCTGCTACAGGAACACCCCGGCAAGCCAGCCTCCACAGTATGGATGTACGATCTGCTACAGGAACACCCCGGCAAGCCAGCCTCTACAGCATGGTTATACGATCTGTGGATGTGACACCCCACCAAGCCAGCCTCTTCAGTATGGATGTACGATCTGTAATAGGGACTGTCATTCGCGTATCAGCCTTTACAGTCATAGCAGACAGTGTCGAAATACAGTTGACAGAAGTGGCACCACGAACACCGTTTACAGAGACTGAGACGCTGGTGAAGATCAATTATATATATAATGCAGAACTGTTTACGATGCTACTGTAATTAGTCCACCAAATAGCATTCGTGTTGGAGACTTCTTTGTACTTTTTCTGAGTATTTTTCTATGGTGGGGCGAACAGTTCCCTTACTATTGGTACCTAACTGTAAGCCAGGTTATCATTCACAGTTCGATAGGCTGGAACTTGTAGATATCGTAGACTTAACCTGGTACCTTTTTCCACGAGAGACAATGTGATAATGAACATTATTCTGGGTCCCAAAATATAATGTTGACGC
Source organism: Ariolimax columbianus (assembly GCA_036924085.1). NCBI lineage: Eukaryota > Metazoa > Mollusca > Gastropoda > Stylommatophora > Arionidae > Ariolimax > Ariolimax columbianus. The sequence goes on along the minus strand of JAVGWX010000007.1, from coordinate 79,205,514 downwards.
ATTAATCGCTCCCCTTCTCCTTCTCCCCCCCTTCTATTTATTTTTAATATGGCTTATCTTGTAGTTTCTACAGGCTGGAATATTTGGCCCTATGCCCAATTTTCTCAGTACGCCTTGCATGTCAAAGTATTTCTGTTCTTTGTTCCGTATCTTCAAATACTGATGTATAACTTCATCTTTCCTTTCAACGTATGGAATATTTGAGTGTAATGTGCACATTTTACGTTTCTTCAGTGCGCCGTCTATCACGATATCCGTGTCTGACAAAAAAGCCACATGACGTAAAGTGGTTCTCCAGCTTCCAACAAAGAACGTATTCCACTCTCTGATAACCCTTTTCTAAACGGCTCACCAGGCCAAAGATGGCTGTGCAATTCTCGGTCGAGCTTTTGAAGTGGCGATTTCAGCATAGACTGTTCATGTCTAGTTTACAACCCCCGAGTAGTTTTCGTTTTGGCACACACACGAATATACTTCCTGCAACACTGACAGACTGTGGTAGAGTTGACTAATAGTGTGGATTAACCGATCTAAGAGAGAACTGTTTCCAACTCTTGTTTTTGAATATCTCGGTATTCCCTCTGGCGAAAAATTCTGATAAGGGTTGATATCTTTACCACAACCAGATACTAGTATGACATATGAAGAATCAAAACGGCTTATAAGAGCTAGATAAAGGACCAAATGGGAAACCGAACACACTGGCTACACAAAAAACGATGCCTATTACCAGTTGAACAGAAGAGAGCAGGTCGTGGTCTTCAGACTTCGCACTGGCCACAATAGACTGAGGTACCACTTATTCAACAACTTGAAGATAGGTGGCACTGACGAATGCCCGTGTGGTACCTGGAAAATGACCGCTGAGCATTTGCTGCAAAACTGCCCGACATACGAGGATCAGAGAGAGCAGATGTGGCCATCACCAGTGGCAACACTAGACAAGCTCTATGGCAGTGTCGACAGCCTCAGGATGACCGCTGCCTTTTTCGAAAAAAATAATGGTTACTGTTTGACTGCGTACGATGAAGAAGAAGAAGAAGAAGAAGATATCTTTACTTCTTAGTACGCTCTCAAATAATCACATCTATTTTACTCATAAGCTATGTCACCGGTCCCATGTCATTTTTATCACCGGTGTATCATTCTTCCTCTGAGTTGGTCCTGTTGTCGTACTCTTTTCTGACAGAGTAGATGAGTGAATGTGTAGCTTTTTCCTATGGTAGGACTGTGCTCATGACATTTAAGACTTTCCATGAAATTTGAGACTGTATCCATCAAATTTAAGACTGTCCATATATTTGAAAATGTATCTATGAAATTTGAGCTGCTGAGCAGCGCATGAGCTGCAGTGGTCAGCGTCCCATAGCTGACTGCTAGTGTCAGGGCCAGCGAACCAGAGCTGCCAAGACCCTTCTACACCTCCATGCGGTGATCCTGGATAACAGACTGTGTCAGGGTAGACTGGCTAAGGAGAAGGGATCGAAGAGGGAATGCTAACCCGTTGCTAAAAAAACGCTTGCTGAAGTCGGATGTGTTGGAGCGAAAGGTGCAAATATCGCAGCCAAGCTGTAAACTACGACACAACGCATTCTGTTTTCTGGACTACATTCTGCTACTTAAGCTCTTTCAGGGCTTGGTAGCGGGAGATTGAGAACGAACGAAGCTAAGCCAAGATAAATTTGAGATTGTATCCATGAAAATCGAGACTGCATCCATGAAATTTGAGACTATCCATGAAATTTGAGATTGTTTCCATGAAATGTGAGACTGTATCCATGAAAATTGAAACTGTATCCATGAAATTTGAGACTGCATCCATGAAATTTGAGACTGTATGCATGAAATTGGAGACTTGTACTTACGCTAGCTAAGACGTCTTCAGATTTATATCAATTAATGGGTCATGCTTGTTGCTTTTCATATTCCTCCTTACTCCTTATCCTGCATGTATCCATCATGAAGAAGAAAGCAGAGGTATAGTGCAACTTTCAAAGCATGTAGTAAAAGTTGTAATAAAAATAATAGTTGTCAATTGTACGTAAAAATGACTACATCGTCAGAAATCTTTTCCGATGTGACGGTATATGGATGATGAATGGTCCAATCTGAATGCCGAAAACGTGGGGACGGCGTGGGCTAGTGGTTATGTGGCACGGCTCACAAGCAGAAGGTGCTGGGTTCGATCACCATCACAGCACAGGCCGATACCCTGGGGTGGGGAAGCAAACCCTTAGAAAATGCAGGAGGAAGCAGACCCTTACATAAAATGCATGCTGAAGTCGGATGAACGGGGCCGACAGGCGCAAAATAAAAACCACAGTGCAACGCACATCCGCCTTGGGGATTAGAGAAATAAGGCGAACGCAAAAAAAAATAAAAAAATTCCGCAAACTCTACCCCAAGTGGGGTACACATTGACAGCATTAGTACTTAGTGGTCTTGAATTCTGTCCTCTCGTACAGTTCGCTGCTCTTTCTACACTTCAGTAATGGTTACCTTCTCAGGGATGTGAGCACCTTGTGTGATGGCAGTGCGCCAGGCTGAGCAGTTCAGAACAAGCAGTTTCCACGAGACAACATCAATAGATAAAGACTGCAAAGAAACTTACCTTGATCTTGGTGGCAACACTGGTCCTTTGTCGATCAAAAACGTTTGCTCGAAGTCTTCAAAAAGCAGCTCTCATTTTGGCAATTCTGTCTTAACTTCTAGCTCTTAGCTTTGTGGGGACGTGTGGCTCTTAGCTTTGGTTGAGATGTGTGGCTCTTAGCTTTGTGGGGACGTGTGGCTCTTAGCTTTGTGGGGACGTGTGGCTCTTAGCTTTCGCCGTGACGTGTGGCTCTTAGCTTGCTGCGTGACGCGTGGCTCTTAGCTTTTGTTGAGACGTGTGGTTCTTAGCTTTTGTTGAGACGTGTGGTTCTTAGCTTTTGTTGAGACTTGTGGCTCTTAGCTTTTGTTAAAACGTGTGGCTCTTAGCTTTTGTTGAGACGTGTGGCTCTTAGCTTTTGTCAAGACATGTGGCTCTTAGCTTTTGTCAAGACATGTGGCTCTTAGCTTTTGTCACGATATGTGGCTCTTAGCTTATGTCAAGACGTGTGGCTCTTAGCTTTTGTCAAGACATGTGGCTCTTAGCTTTTGTCACGATATGTGGCTCTTAGCTTATGTCAAGACGTGTGGCTCTTAGCTTTTGTCACGATATGTGGCTATTAGCTTTTGTCAAGACGTGTGGCTCTTAGCTTTTGTCACGATATGTGGCTCTTAGCTTTTGTCGAGACGTGTGCCTCTTAGCTTTTGTCACGATATGTGGCTCTTAGCTTTTATCGAGACGTGTGCCTCTTAGCTTATGTCAAAACATGTGGCTCTTAGCTTATGTCACGATATGTGGCTATTAGCTTTTGTCAAGACGTGTGGCTCTTAGCTTTTGTCACGATATGTGGCTCTTAGCTTTTGTCGAGACGTGTGCCTCTTAGCTTTTGTCACGATATGTGGCTCTTAGCTTTTGTCGAGACGTGTGCCTCTTAGCTTTTGTCACGATATGTGGCTCTTAGCTTATGTCACAATATGTGGCTATTAGCTTTTGTCAAGACGTGTGGCTCTTAGCTTTTGTCACGATATGTGGCTCTTAGCTTTTGTCGAGACGTGTGCCTCTTAGAATGTTTCAAGACGTGTGGCTTTTAGCTTTAGTCAAGGCGTGTGGCTCTTAACTTTTATCGAGACGTGTGGCGCTTAGCTTTAGTGGTGATGTGTGGCTCTTAGCTTTTGTGGAGACGTGTGGCTCTTAGCTTTAATGGTGACGTGTGGCTCTTAGCTTTAGCGGTGACGTGTGACTCTTAGCTTGCGTCGTGAAGTGTGGCTCTTATCTTTTGTCGAAACGTGTTGCTCTTAGCTTGCGTTGTGACGTCTGGTTCTTAGCTTGCATCGTGACGTGTGGCTCTTAGCTTTAGTGGGGACGTGTGGCTCATAGCTTTCCTGGTGAAGTGTGGCTCTTAGTGTTCGTTGTGACGTGTGGCTCTTACCTTTCCTGGTGAAGTGGCTCTTAGCGTTTGTTGTGACGTGTGGCTCTTAGCATTCCTGGTGACGTATTGCTGTTAGTGCAGTTGTGACGTGTGGCTCTTAGCATTCGCCGTATCGTGTGGCTCTTAGCATTCCTAGTGACGTGTGGCTCTTAGCATTCCTGGTGACTTGTGGCTCTTAGCATTCGCCGTATCGTTTGGCTCTTAGCATTCCTGGTGACGTGTGGCTCTTAGCATTCCTGGTGACTTGTGGCTGTTAGCGTTCATTGTGACGTGTGGCTCTTAGCGTTCGTTGTGACGTGTGGCTGTTAGCGTTCGTTGTGACGTGTGGCTCTTGGCATTCCTGGTGACGTGTGGCTGTTAGCGTTCGTTGTGACGTGTTGCTCTTAGCATTCCTGGTGACGTATGGCTGTTAGCGTTCGTTGTGACGTGTGGCTCTTAGCGTTCGTTGTGACGTGTGGCTGTTAGCGTTCGTTGTGACGTGTGGCTCTTGGCATTCCTGGTGACGTGTGGCTGTTAGCGTTCGTTGTGACGTGTTGCTCTTAGCATTCCTGGTGACGTATGGCTGTTAGCGTTTGTTGTGACGTGTGGCTCTTAGCATTCCTGGTGACGTATGGCTGTTAGCGTTCGTTGTGACGTGTGGCTCTTAGCATTCCTGGTGACGTATTGCTGTTAGCGTTCGTTGTGCCGTGTGGCTCTTAGCCTTCGCCGTGTCGTGTGGCTCTTAGCTTGTGTCGTGACGCGTGGCTCGTTACTTTCGCCTTTTCCTGTTCCTCTATATTAATTTGCATATCTTGTTAATGATTCTGCTACGGTTTTCACATACCATAACTTTAGTTTGTAGTAAACTTGACCGGACACACGTAAGCCTGGCAATGAATATTGTCCTGGCACATATTTAGTTTGAAATAAACTTGACCGGACACAAGTATGACTGGAAGCTAATCTTGACCTTCCACAAATATAGTTTGTAATAAATGTTGATCTGTCACACATTCGGCTCGTCACGCATTTTGGACCCGCCACAAATTTGAATTGCAAAAGACTTTACGTGACCATAAATTTGGACTTTGCTGAATTGAGCACGGTAAATTTGATCCCAATGAATTACTGTATATCTCTATTCCTTTGTGTGACAATCGGCTCCTTTGATCGGGAGATAATTAGAATTCGCACTAGACATCTAAAGACGTAACCAGGCTTGAGAAGAAGCAGCGGGAGTCAGCAAATGTCACGCGAACATCACGCCTTGTCTAAAGCTAGAGGCAAAGAAATTAACAAAAGCAGGTTACGGTTAGCCATGTGAATCCAAGTGTTTGGAGTGCCGTTTCAACGACTTGAACGGCGCCATCGCGAAGCTCAGTGTATGTGCTATGTTCAGGGTAATCCTGGTTTCCGTAACTACATAAAATGTTTGAGGAGATCAAGTCTATGATTGTAGATACGGGTAATTTAATAATAGTGTATGTGGGGAAATATGTTATTGCTTATTTAAATCTTATTAAAAAATGGTACAGAAACAGTTTTTTTATTAAGATGTTTGCATAATCGGTTAACGCATCAATTCAGTTTAACATGATGAAGTTACTAGCCTCGTTGAAAACCATCACTAGTAGCATTTATGATACGCATGAAAGGAATAAGCTGCAATAGATATCACAAAAATCTCTCAGACTTACGCCTTGGTTCCACATTAAACGAAGGACTGCACCATTACTATTTGCTCGTACGTCAAATTTTACATTATATTTTCCTACCGTAGCGCATCCTTTCCCGTCTTTACGACACGTCATAAGCGCGTGTGGCAGACAGGTCATACATGTACTTGAGGCTCGCTGACTCTACGGATCGACAGAGCCGAGAAATTACAGACGGTAAAGACGTCATGAAAAGTTATTTATATGACGTAATGGCATAACAACACTGCGAACGGTGCGTAAAAGTCATTATTAGACAAGTTTTTCGAATAAATGGCCGCTGTTTCGTTGTATCTCGTCTACGTATTAGCCAAACGATCCATTCAGTTTACGAGAAACACTTTATAATTACAAACACAAGTCTATTAACCGTCCTTTATGAAGAAACAGTGGGCCAAAATATAGCGCATCGAGGGTCTTGCGCCGAGAAATGAGATTTCAGATGTTTCTCGTACATTCGTTGAGGAAGGAAATAAGTGGGAACGCGATGGTTTGTACGTTGAGGAAGAAAGTAGCAAGAACTATTGTCAAGACAAGCATATGTTAAGTACTCTGAAAACGATATATCACACATGTCAACTCTTATTATCCACTGGGTAAGCGGGAGGTTGTTTTTGAAAGGGGATTGAACCTGGCTCCTCTGTAGTGAGAAGGAAGCGATCTAACTACTCGGCCACTCATACGCCCTCAATACACCATAATAACAATGTCATCATTAACCTACCTTAATTAATGCTCAAACGTAGGCCTAGACACGTCAATATGAAACCATTATAAAAGTGTTATCAATAACTCACAGCTGTTCACGCTGAAACGTAGACATAGACACTTCAAAAAGACACCACACGAAAGATGTCATCAATAATATAGCCCTCCTCACCCCTAAATATAGCCACATGTAGGATTACAGATCACGAAATGGATGTCCTGGATGGGATGGATGGTACTGGTAGCTTGGGTGACATGGATGGGATGGCTCACATGGATTACACGGGTGGTATGGATGACATGGATGACACGGGTAGCATGGTGACATGGATGACACGGGTGGTATGGTGACATGGATGACACGGGTGGTATTGATGACATTTATGGCACGAGTGGTATGGGTGACATGGATGGCACGGGTGGTAATGGTGACATGGGTGGCACGGGTGGTAATGGTGACACGGGTGGTAGGGGTGACATGGATGGCACGGGTGGTATGGGTGACATGGATGGCACGGGTGGTAATGGTGACATGGGTGGCACGGGTGGTAATGGTGACATGGGTGGCACGGGTGGTAATGGTGACACGGGTGGTAGGGGTGACATGGATGGCACGGGTGGTATGGGGGACATGAATGTCATGGATGGTATGAGTGACATGAATGTCATAGATGTCATGGATGGTATGGATGGCATAGGTAGTATGGAAGACATGGATGGCACGAGTCGTATGGGTGACATGGATGCACGGGTGGCATGCGTGACATGAATGTCATAGATGTCATGGATGGTATGGATGGCATAGGTAGTATGGATGACATGGGTAATATGGGTGGCATGGATAGCTTTGGTGGCATGGGTGACATGGGTGGCACGGCCCATAGAATCATTGAAACGTCACATCATTAAAGTGATAGTCGTGGGCAATGAGTGACAAAGATGGCGACATCATTAGAAAATGTGATCTCATGTAGCTGGAAAGTTCAATCCTGGCACAGCAGAGCCTTCCACACTTAGGACACATGTGCGAGAAGCCAACTGTAGGATCGGGCTCATTCCTTTTTCTTGAAATCTCTTTCTCTGATTCTTTGCGATAATAATCAGCTCTGCGATCTGAGTGTCTTATGTGATGCTAACGCGACTGGAGGAGCGGTTCTATGTAAACATATTTCAGGTGGTGACATCAATGTTGAAGTTCCTCACATAGATTTTTATGCGGTGTATTCAGCGTTTCTTCTGTGCCCCTGACTTGCGTCAGTCTGTTCTGAACTCATCGTGCAGCACTTCCTTGGGGAGGCACTCATTGGACATACTCACTACACGCACAGTCCATCTTTTCCTTCTACAGAAGCGCATGGATGATCAACATGTGCGCATTTGCCAGCGGGGGAGGTTAGATTTGAAAGTTCACATTACATGCCGTTTATTATATTGCTGGTTATTGCTATCTCCACTTGATTGATGGGCCATGTTGTCTAAACTCATCCTCGTCCCTGGGCATTTCAGATGTTGTTTGAACCAGGTGTATGCTCCGACGACACAAAGTGTTCTTGCCCTATCTATCGTGTCATTTCTGTTATTTGTTTCCGTCCTAGCCCACAGGCGATTTTCATATCGTTCAACAGTGGTTAGCGCGCTGGCTTCGCATCTGAGTGGTCCTGGGTTCATTCCCCAGTTGAGGTGGTAATGTTTTTTTCAGACCGCAATGGCTCCCGGGTCCACCCAGCCTTTAATGGGTACCGGTTCAGTCCGGGAAGTAAAAGCGGCGAGGGAGACGAGATGGCTACCGCCCTCATATAGCCGAGCCTTTGAAATGTGAGATCGCTAACACCTCACACCCCTACGGCAGTAATGCTATGGGATACTTTACTTTACTTTACAACATTTCAAAACTAATAGCGCAGAATTGTTGGCTAGGGCATCAGTGGATAGCAGACATAGGTTCCACAAAGATGTTGGATATTGTGTGGATTTAGTGTGTTAGTCTTCATGTGGTTTATGGTAGTGTTCTTATCTAGGGTTTGACCTTAATAGGACGGGGTGAAGATTGTCGTAGATTACATCGAGGCTGCGATATCTGTGTCTTTTGACCCAGAACATTCTGTTTCTACATGGTTTTTTGGAGTTCGTATTGCCTTTGTTCAACGGTTCTTCTTCTCTTAGCCCGGCTACACTGGTGCAGCTTATTTACAGGGACGCTATATGGAGACAGAGTAAGGTCCAGGACAGAGGTGACTCGCTGACCCTAATGCGAACAGCCGGCTACGGGTGGCTAGCTACTGTCAGCTCATTCATATACAGCCCCGTTTATGGTAATGAAGAAGTTGATTTGCTGACTTTGAAAATAGCTTTAGTGGAGAATGTTCTTCTTCTTCTTCTTCGTTCGTTCTCAATCTCCCACTACCAAACCATGAAAGGGCTTAAGTAGCAGAATGTAGTCCAGAGAACGGAATGCGTTGTGTCGTAGTTTACAGCTTGGCTGCTATATTTGCACCTTTCGGTCCAACACATCCGACTTCCGCAAGCATTTTTTGAGTACCGGGTTAGCATTCCCTCTTCGATCCCTTCTCCTTAGCCAGTCTGCCCTGCTGCAGCCTGTTATCCAGGGTCACCGCATGGAGGTGTAGAAGGGTCTTGGCAGCTATGGTTCGTTGGCCCTGACGCTAGCAGTCAGCTATGGGTCGCTAACCACTGCAGCGCATGTGCTGCTCAGCATCTTGATCCCAGTGGAGAATGTTAAATATGGATAGGGAACCATACCTAAATAAGTTAGTGACCTGCTGTTAGATGGAGACATTCCGGCCAATAAGTCAGTAATTTACATATTGTAGGAGTTTCAAATCAAAGCGTTGGTCGGGCAGAGAAGGGCGACTGATATGACAGATGAGTGTGTAAGCTAATCGAGAAACAAGAAACATCTGTTTCCACACCGTTGGCCATTATCTTGGAAGTTGACCAGCAATATGTCTGCAGTGATGCCGATTCTGTAATATGTAAGCTGCCAAATACAATTTCACTCACAGGAAACCATCATATACAAACTTACTATCAGGAACTGTCACATACAATTTAACAACTAAAACTTCAATATACCAACTTACTCACTAAAACTTCCATATACCAACTTACCCACTAAATCCTCCATATAC